>JANAVB010013962.1:20000-121135 GCA_029216955.1 Iris pallida
GGGCTCCTGGGGAGCGGAGCGCTGCACGCGGCCGGTTGGTCGGCGTGGCCGGCCGGCCTTGGCCCGGCCCCCGCACCCTGGCCACCTTCCCCGTGGGGGGTCTCCCGCCTCGACAGCGTGCTCTCGCCGTGGGGAGGACCCTACCTCACCGTCCTCTTCGTGGTGGGGCTTTCCCCCACCCCAGCCCCCTCGGCGACGTACGTCGCGCCGTGCTCGTCGCCGCCGTACTCGTCGCAGGAGGGCTCCTCCTCCGGGGCCGGCAGCTAGGCCAGGCGCGTCTCCTTTGGCACCTCCGACAGTGCCTCGCCGCGTCGCCCTCTCCAGCGGCTTCGAACGCCCCGTCTTGGCCCCTCTGCCACCGGCCGCTCCGTCCCCCCCCGCAGCCCAGCCTTCCCTGCTGGCTTCCCTTCCCGGCGCCCCCGTCTTCCCCCGCCGTCGTCGTCACGGGAGTCGATCCGCCCTCCTGGGCTAGGGTGGCCTCGGCTCCCCCTACCTCGGGCGGCCGGCTGTAGGTTCAATTTTCGCCGTCACCGCCTGCTGCGGAGTCCACCCCCGGCTGTGGTCTCCTGCTCCTCCCTGCGGTGGCCGAACTCGGCCTCTTCTCCCTCGCCCACCGGCCGAGCCCCCGGCGACCACGGCTGGCCCCCCTCTTCGCTTCCCCCCCGGCACCGACGTCCTCCTCGTCGTCGGTGCCCCACCCACTTCTTCCCTCCCAGCATTCCCACCCCTCCGGCGCTCCTCCGCCTCCTGTCGGAGGGCCCTACCCCGCCCGGCTGGTAGCCGCCCCACTTTTGCCGTGCCGTCGGGCCGCAGCCGGCGCTTCGCCTCCATCCTTCGAGCCCGCTCTCGGCGTACCCGGCCGTCTCGCCCTGCATGCAGGCGGCGGGAGCCTCCTCCCCTTCCTACCTTCCTTTCCCCCGGGCGCCGCCTCGACGGCCTTCCGGCAGTCGCTGATGTAGCCGCGGCCTGGCTTCCCCTCCCGCGGGTTCTTCGGCCCCCTCGCGACGTCCCCGCCCTTCCCCCCTTCGCGGCCGCGCTCGCCGGCCCCGCCGCACTGGGCGGCTCTCCGGGCGACCCCTCGAGCGGCGCACCCTCGGGCTACGCGCCCTCGGAAAGCCCATCCGTTGCCCTTCGGGCAGTGGCCCTCCCCACGTGGGACTGCTCCCTCGGCCCGTGCGCCTGTTCACTCGTGTCCCGCGCGCTGGTTTGCCCGCCTCGGGTCTTGTCCGCTTGGGACCAGCCCCGTTCAAATTTTGAATGCTTTTCAAAATTCGAATTCCTTTCTTTCATAAAAAAAAATCAAGGCCGAGAGCCCTCACCCCAACCATGCCACACTCCCCCACTTTTCCTATTTTGTAATTTGGTTTTGAAATTTTGAAATTTTCGTTTTTGAAATTTCGAAACCTCTATTTCTGTTATTTCGAAATTTCCTTTCGAAATCTCAGTTTTGTCAATACGATTTTTCGAAATTTCGGTTCGAAATTTCGGAATCTCGTTTCTGACCCTTTTTAGATTTCCTACCGTGTCTATCAGGGCCCCTTTTGTGTTTTTTGGTCCTGCATTGCTTGTAATGCTCGTTCTGAGCCCCCTTTTTCAATAAAATCTTCTTCTTCTTATATATATATATATATATATATATATAATATATGTGTGTGTGTGTGTGTCAGTTTACGTGATAAGGATAAAGGTCAGTTAGAGGGAGTATAATGTAAATAGGAGGGTGTATGGCCTATCCTACTACAACTATAGGTTGGAGAGGAGAAGAGGAGAGGCAGCATGGCATTGTAGCAGTAGGATATATAGCCACTTGTGCCATAGGCTTTTAGCCATATGTTTTGTATCAGTTAGATTAGGGAGGAGATCGATTACCTGTGTAACATTTGGGACAATGTGGATATAAGAGTTGAGAGAATATGAGTGTTGGTGATAGGAAGTAAGTGTCAGAGTGACAGTATGTAGGAGGCTCTTGTTTTATTCTCTGTCAATGTATGTTCAGATAATTAATGTGGAAGGTAGGCCATGGTAGTATCAGTTAAGAATGTATCAGTCATAGGAGAGAAAGGAGAGGTCTGTAGCCATGTGTGGATGTGTATTTATGTGTGTGTCTCAAGAGTTAAATATCCTAGGAGTTCCATATAAGAAAAAAATAGGCAAGTATTGGTAAATGACATGTATGGGCAAACACATGTTGTGTAATGAGAGTTGCATTAGAATATGAAAGGTAGATCAAGAGAGAGGAGGAGCGGGGGGAGAGGAGAGAGAGAGAGAGTGAGGGATATGCAGTTAGTCCAGTGGCAGGGGGTTCAATTGGACCAAGGTATTGGCCATAGGCCATTAGGCCTATGTGCAGGCAGTTAGTTCAGTGGTAGGGGCTTAGCCCCCTGGGTTTGGTTTGGGCAGTGAGTATAAATTATATGTATGTCTTGTGAGGGGTTAAGTGATAGATTAGTGTGTATCCTAAAAGATTAGATAAGTATCCATGTGACACTAGTGTCAAATAGGAGAGGATAGGTGGTGTGACTGATTTAGAGGGTAAGAGTGAGTGAGGGTTAGATGAGGGACCCTATATAGGTATTGATATCTTAAAATCAATATGCACAGGAGGAGTGTATCAGTTTATAAGAAAGGGTAGCAGTAGCAAGGAAATTGGGGATCTAATGTAATTGATGTATCACCAGTTGAGGAATCGATGTATCAGCCATATGAATACATTGTACCTATTATCACATGATAACAGAGGCATATGTATATATATATTTTCTGTTATTGATAGGATGAAGGGAATTACATGCAGTGTATCAACCAAATTGAATTTCTTTTGCATAAGTCAGCTATTTTGCATTGCTTACTGTTATGGGGACTTCACAGGCTTATACAGTATTTGAGAGAGGTTAAGGGAGTATCAGTATTTAGAATGTATAGTGGAGGTGTTTGTAAAATGCCTATGAGGGTGAGTGAATGAGTTAGTTAGCTTTGTAAACTAAGTGGTATAGGTAACTAAGGTAAGGTTTTACCCATTAGAGTAGGCTATGGTATCACCTATATTTAGGGGTAACATTGGGGGTAGCTTAAATAATTACCTATATGATAAATAAGGGTATGAAGGTAAGTAGAAATAGAGGCATGTAGTAATTATTGCATATATATATAGATATATATATAATTATTTATATATAAAATATATATATAAATATATATAAATATATAAATATATATATAAATATATATATATATATATATATTATAATATAATATATTATAATATATATATATATATATATAGTATCAGTCAAAAGGAAGTGTGAGATATGGGTTATATATTAGGTTGTTGGCCAAGATAGAAGTCATAGCCTAGAGTATGACTAGATGCTACTAGATATTGGTATTTTAGAGTCTAAATATTCATGGGCCATCTAAGATCCCACTTCTTATTGAGGTTTGAACAAGTTTGACCAAATATGCTAGTTTGACCCGAAGTTCAACCTTAAGTCAAATAGACCTAGAATTGACCTAGAAATCATGCATCACCATAAATATTCATGTTGGACAAACCAGAACACTGATTAACCTGTATATCTAATATTTAGGTTTGTGTGACATCACTTTGGGTCTCGATTCATATTTATTGCTCAGGACGACAGGCGAGTACATTCTCTGATAGTTTTTATTTCTTGATCTCCTATGATGCATGTTCATATTAGTGTTCTATCTTGATTCCGACACGATGGTCATACGGATTGGTATTGTATGAATTCCTTGACTTGAGATACGTAGTTTCATGCCTAATAATTTTTACCGAACTAATGAATTACTGGACTAATGTATCTATTTTTGGATTATTGAGATACCTGTCGAGACCTGGATCCATGTGTACTAGTCGGGCGGGGGAAATACCTAGGAGATATGTGAACATACTCTTTCTACCCTATGGTCTTAGTGGAATAATAGCGTCCACACACGGACATGCATGGTTTGCGGATATTACACTTTAGTCGTTCACATGTCAACTTGGAATTTCAAAACACTGGTGTTAGACACAGATATTCTGGATTTGTTAGTTGTCTAACTCGCAATGACAGGTTTCTCTTTATTACATATCTGTCTACTCTTACATTTTACACGTTCTTTCTATACATCTATTGCTCTATATTCACTTGTCTTTTCTTCGTACCTTGTCTCTATAAACTGTTCATTAAGTATTTCATTATTATTACATTTCATAGTGCTTGTCAATTAACTGGAACTACCGTTTGAGTTGTGCTTCGCTCCAATCCTGACTGGATAATATTTTCAGATGGTTTAGAGGATTTTCCTACCTACTATGAGCAAGGGGCATATGAGGGTTGCACACAGGAGTCTGAGGAGGATCTTGCACAGTAGAGAGTGCCTTAGTAGTGTTCTAGAGTCCTTAGTATTTTACTTTGTTTTGGATTGTTTCGAATGTGGATTTTAGACTTATTGTTATATTTAGGATATGTATTTATTGTGTTGGACATCTAAACTTATGTGTGTGATGACTCCGCTACTATTTCAGTTATCTTCCTTATTATCCATTTCCAATATCGTGCTTTATCTTCCTTTAGATTTGTGATTGAGATTATATAGTTCATATCTCTTGATTTCCTCCGTACGGAGATGATAGGTTTTGATGATTTATATTGTTAGTTGATAGATATTGTAGACGACCTATACAACGTTCTATCGTCGACTCTGTGACGTAGGCTGGACGTACCCACGTCATCGTGCCCCTAAACAGGGTACGGGCCGTGACAGGTATTAGTCAGGAGCCTTCAACTATACCTTCTTCCTGTACCAAAGAAAGGGTCGAGGATACTTCCGATGCATCGGAAGACAAGGACGATCGCTTGGCCGAGGAGCTGTCCTTGGCGAACACTAGGGATTTGTTCCAACGGTTGGTCGAGGAGACCATGGGAGGTTGATAGCAGAGGCTATCGAAGCATTAGCCTGCCGAGTTGTTGAAGGGCCGGTAAAAATGACTATACAGTTGGTCAACGAGGTCATTCTAAAAGTGACCGAGGAGGCGATTGAGGAGTTAGCTGATATGGTCCTCGGAGAAACAACCGAGGAGACTACTGCAGAACAGATTGATACGACCACTGACGAGCCGATTACTGAGGTTCCAACCGAGGTGGCCACTGAGATGGTGGTCGATGGTGTTGCTGATGAGCCCGTCGACGAAATCATTAGGGGCCCGGCCAAGGAGACTTGGAGAAGGATCGGTCGAAAAGACCACTTAGGAATCGGTTGTTGAAGAGCACTCTAATGCGGTCACTACAGAACTGCTTGAAGAGGTTGCCATCGAGCTGGGTGCTACAGTCTTGGTCGAAAAGACCGTTGATGAGCCAGCTGCTGAAGCACTGGTTAAGAAGACCACTGAAGAGTTGGTCGCAGTGACCATCGAGAAGTCGGTCACTGAGTCTGTTCATGTGCCAGTTCACACAGCTTCAGTCATGGAAGAACCATCGAGGGAGCCTGTTGAAGAGCCGACTATGCCTCAGACAGCGTTGGCTCACACCATCTCTGTACCGTCGACAGCCTTCGTTCCAGTCATGGCACCACCTGCTCCAGCTGCAATACCTAGACGCGTATTGGCTGCTGCAGCTACTCCGGGACCTTCTATCACAGTATTTCTGCAGACCCCAATGGGTTTGGCTGACAATGCATATTATGCCGACCTCATTATCGGCACCGTTTGTCATGCCTTAAAGTACGTCATAGAGGGCGTCTTGCAAGACAACCAATTGCTTAGACGGGCTCGGTCTGCAGTGAGGGCCAAACTGGTGGCATTGTACGACTATCCAGGGTATAAGACGAAGGCGGACGCCATAAATGTTCTCCTGGCAGAATTAGAAGTCAACATCTCGGAGGTTAAAAATCTTGAGCATGGTCTTTCGTTCCTGGCGACTGTCGAGCTAGATAAAATAGCTTCTGAATTTTTCCAGCACGAGCGGAGACGTAAGGCTCTGACTGACAGGCTTGCCAAGGTTGAAGCCGAAATTAAAGAAGTGACCGATGCTGAAGAGGTTCAGGTCTGCCATCGTACGGCCTTAGAGAAACAGTATAAGCCCCTCCGAGAGAAGATTCGGCAGCTAGAAGAGACATTGGCCTTCGCCGAGAGTGAGTTAGATAAGTCAAGGGACCAGCACGAGGCCCTTCGCCAACGATCCGAGACCCTGGCTCGAGAGAGAAAAAGTATCGGCGTTCTTCAAGCAGAGTTGGACCTTGCACGCCAGAACTTGTCCCAGCTTGAGAATGAGGCTGCTCGACGTCAAGAGGCAGAGCGTCGAGCCAAAGAGTTGGTTAGGCCCCAAGTTTCTCTTTTAAGGAGTCGATTGGAAGAACTCATGCATCGGTTGTCACAATGCTGATGACCTTTTTGCCTCTTTTTGAGAGACCCTTTTGTGACAAAGAAAGAAAAACCTTCCCATTTTATGAATGAAAAGTTTTAATTTCGCTTCTTTGCTTGTACATTTGCTGTGAACATTCTTATACAATAATGAGAATTCCCTTAGAGGTAGTATGACATAAGGGGATGGAGATAACTCTGCTGGAGAGAGGTTTTTTACTCAGAGGTTATATGGACATTGTAAACACAAAATTTTTGGTAGAATTTTCCTTACTCAGAGGTTATATGGACATGGCAAGGATAGACTCTACGAGCGTATAGAACGACTCAGAGGTAATATGGACGTGAAATATTCTATAGATAATTATGACAATAACGGGGATTATCATGGAAGAAATGTCTACTCAGAGGTAATATGGACATGGTAGGCACGATCTTCACTGGGTGTAGAATAAAAACTCAGAGGTAGTTATGGACGTGAAATATTTTCCTACTGGGGTGATACGAAAGACATGAACTCATTAATAGAATTCGTGACACCCATGGGGCATCACTACCAAAATACAACCATTTGGCGACGGACCATTAGCGACGGATAAAGGCCGTCACTAATAGCGACGGACTACCGACTAAGTACAGACTGATTGCCGTTGAAAAGCTGACAATTTTTTTTATTTTAAGGGCGAACAAAGGTCGCCCGTTCGTCGGAGATATAGCGACGGATCATGAAGCCGTCGCTATGCCGTCAATTAGTTTTCAAAATTGACAGAAAATATTAAAATTTTTTTTTGCAGAATTTATCGACCACATAGCGACGGATATTCCATCGGCCATCTAAGGGGATATAGCTACGGACTAGCGACGGATATAGCCGTCGCGAGTCCGTCGCTATATGTCAGCTCCAGCTTAAATTTAACCGACGGAGGGGGAGGACTTTTCCTTCCCCCTAAATTTTCTCTCTCTCTCTCTCTCCGGTGCACGTAGAGCTCTTTCTCTCTAGGTAATCCCCTCTCTCTCTCTCTCCAGGTAATCCCCTCTCTTTCTTTCTCTCTTTCGGTGGTCGGGGCAGCGGGGGCCGACGGTGGTGGGGGTGGGGGTCGTTGGGGGAGTAGGGAAGCGGTAGGGCCGTTTCGGGGTGGGTGGTGGAGGTAGGGGTCGCGGGGGGAGGGAGAAGGGGGTAGGGCAGCGGAGGGTTGGGTAGCGGAGGGGGGTTTCGAATTCGGGGTGGGGTGGTGGAGGTGGAGGTCGCGGGGGGAAGGGTAGGGCAGCGGGGGGTTGGGCAGAGGAGGGGGGTTTCGAATTCGGGGTGGGGGTGTTGGCCGGGGGTCGGCGGTGGGGGGCTAGGGAAGCGGAGGGGGGCCGGGGGTGGGGGTGGTGGTGGTCGGCGGTGGTAGGGTTGGGGTTGGAGGGGATGTAGGGCAGGGGAAGGGTGCCGGGGGGGAGGCTAACCGGGGGGAGGGGCAGGGGGGCGATGGCCAGCCGGGGGTGGGGATCGGCGGTGGTGGGAGTGGGGAGTTGGGGGTCGGCGGTAGTAACACACACACACACATACACACACACACACACCACACACACACACACACACACACACACACACACACACACACACAGTAGTAACACACACACACACACACACACACACACACACACACCGAAACGAATTTTTTTAAAAACCGAACCGAATCTCTTAGTGTATATGTATATATATATACATATATATATATATAATATATTTATATATATTATATATATATATATATATATATATGTATATATATATATAAATATATATATATATATATATATATATATATATATATATATATATATATATATAAACTTTGGACCGAAATCCCTTAGTATGTAAATTAGTATATATATATTAGATACTTCTCTTGCGAAGTAGAATACCATTACAAGGTGAACTATATGATCTGACATAGAACATTAAGTATCTTAATGTTCCCGAACCAAAATCTCGAGCTAGAGTACCATTGCAAGAGAAGTATCTTAATGTTCTATAGCTCTTGAAGACAGATTGATCTAACATAGAACATTAAGATACTTCTCTTGCGAAGTAGGTTATGAACTCGATACGGCCGATACCTATCGGATATAGCTGATACCGAATCGATACATCTAGTACGAATCCTAGCTATACGGCCGATACATATCGGATATGACGATACCAATTCGCTAAGGCCAATTCCAATTTGATACGGCCTATACCAAACCTATTGACCGATACTAATCTGATACGGTCGATACTAAGTACATCCGACCTATACCAACGGATCCACTAGTTACTGCACGGTGGGCCCTGGAGT
Organism: Iris pallida; assembly: GCA_029216955.1. Classification (NCBI taxonomy): domain Eukaryota; kingdom Viridiplantae; phylum Streptophyta; class Magnoliopsida; order Asparagales; family Iridaceae; genus Iris; species Iris pallida. Next base: position 28,695 of record JANAVB010013962.1, read on the forward strand.
ACCCTCAGAGTCAGTTACATATGGTTACTGGTGAGTACATAATTATATACTAATTTTGTTTAGTTTGTCTTACGATACAGATTTTCACATCCAATCTGTGATGGGTCGTTACTTCGTTAATCGTACATGTATGTACAAACGACAACACAAGAGCAGAATAGGTGTGAGTGACGATTTTTAGGCAGGCATAGAAGTGTTTCTTAAGTTTGCCATGAGCAAAGCTCAGTACATGGACGGTAACAAAATCAAGTGTCTATGTGGTAATTATCGCAATAGACGTTACGAAGAAGTGAAGACTGTGAGAGATCATTTGACCCCTAAGGATTTCATACGTGATTACGGCCTGTGGTCATCGCAAGGTGAACTATATACAGAAAGACAGGTTACGAATGCTGCTACTTATGCTTTTGATGATAATGCTGCAACGGATTTGTCATCGAAGATGATGGATGCTCTGTTGATTATGGAGACATGTAGAACCTTGCACGAGATATGGTGTACGATGCGACAGGGCCTAATTTTGATCCGGAGGATCCTAATTTCGAGGCGAAGGAGTTTTATATGTTTCAGGATGCAGATACTCCTCTATATCCTGGTTGTGAGACTCATTCCGTACTGTCAGTGACGATACGGTTGTTGAACATAAAGTCTAATTTTAACTTGCCACAAGCTTGCTGTGATCGGATTATACAACTAATCAAGGAGTTGTTACCGAAGGAATCAAAAGAGATCCCAAAAAACTTCTACAAGTCAAAGATGATGCTCCGACAACTGGGATTGGGGTACGAGAAGATAGATTGTTGTCGCAATGGATGCATGTTGTACTACAAGGAGAACGTAGACATAGAAAGTTGTAGCTTCTGTAATGCAGATCGTTATAAGCTAGTGCAGGAAAAAGGAAAGTCAACTAGAAAACGACATCCTTACAAGTATATGTATTACTTTTCGATCACGAAGCGCTTGCAGATGATGTATATGTCTCTGAATACAGCAGAACACATGACGTGGCACAACGAAGAACACACAAAGGACAATGAAGAATTGTCACATCCTTCGGATAGAGAGGCGTGAAAACATTTTGATTTGTGTCATCCTAATTTTGCTCTAGAGCCTAGAAATGTACGTCTGGCGCTATGTTCTGATGGCTTCGCCCCTTTCGGGCAGTCGGGATCTCAATACTCCTGTTGGCCGGTCATTCTTACCCCTTATAATCTGCCACCATGGATGTGTATGAAGACTCCTTATATGTTCTTGACAGCTATCATACCAGGTCCCAAGAATTCGACGAAGAACATCGATATATATTTACAGCCATTGGTGGATAAGCTGAAACAGCTGTGGGAGATCGACGTTACGACCTATGATATTTCTAGAGAACAGAACTTTCAGATGAGAGCTTCACTAATATGAAAATCAATGATTTTCCAGCATATGGTATGCTGTCGGGATGGAGTACTCACGGCACCATGTCTTGTCCGATATGTATGAAAAATAGTAAGGCGTTCCGCCTTAAGAAAGGAGGAAAAACTTCTTTCTTTGACTGTCACCGTCAATTTCATCCCGCGAGTCATCCTTGGAGAAAGAACAAGGATGCGTTCAGAGCTGAAAGGCAAGAATTTTCTCATCTGCCTGCCAGATTGTCGGGATACGATATTTGAGAAGATATAAAGGATTTGCCCACCGTAATTGAAGATCCATCGAACAATCGTGTCGAGGGATTCGGACAAAGCCATAACTGGACCAAACGGAGTATCTTATGGGACTTTCCTTATTAGAAAGATAATCTTATAAGGCATAATCTTATTGTCATGCATATAAAAAAAATGTGTTCGATCATGTCTTCAATACCGTCATAGATATTAAAGGAAAGACGAAGGACAATCCAAAAGCAAGACAAGACATTGCCGAGATATGCAAGCATCCTTATCTAAACTTGATACAAAGGGAAGATGGTGGACCATTATTTAAGCCGATAGTACAATACACATTGAGCAAGGAAGATAAATTAATAATCTGCAAGTGGATATCTACTTTAAGATTTTCCGACGGCTATGTGTCGAATTTGGCTAGATGCGTTGATCTCAATGAACGCAAGCTAGTGGGAATGAAGAGTCACGACTGCCACGTGTTTATGAAAAGATTACTGCCCATTGCTTTGAGCGAGTTGTTGCCTTCTGCTATATGGGTTCCGTTGGCCGAGCTATCTACATTCTTCAGGGATATGATGGTGTAACACATGGTTGAACTTGAGGAGAAGATTGTCTTAACAATTTACAAGTTAGAGAAAATATTTACTCTGGGCTTCTTCGACATCATGGATCATCTACCGATTCATCTAGCATACAAAGCCCGTGTCGGTGCATCTGTTCATTATCGATGGATGTACCCATTTGAAAGGTAAATAAAAATCGATATAATTTAAGTTGAATTTAAAATTCATTATTAATTCTCAAGATAATTTGTCTCTCTAGATACCTACACCATCTAAAGAAGAAAGTTGGCAACAAGGCTCATACAGAGGCTTGGATATGCGAAGCATATCTTATTGAGAGGTATCAAACTTCTGCTCCATTTATTTCGATACTCATGTTCAGATAAATCGAAATAGACCTCAAAGGAATGATGAAGACATTGAGGATGGAGGTATATTCAATATAAGGGGCAAGCCTATTGGGGCTAGTAAGAAACGGTGGTTGACTGACGATGAGTATGATGCCGCTCACCGATATGTCTTGTTAAATTGTGACATACAAAAAGTGAGAGATTTTATGAAGTAAGTGACTACACTTACACTCGTTATAATCTCTAATTTGGTGAAGTAAGTAACTACACTTATTTTTATTCTCTCTAACAGTGTATTTAGAGATGAAGTCAAAATGAGGACACCCAATATTACCGATGAGGGACTTCAAAGAGAGGTTGATTGTACCTTTCCGTCCTGGTTTCGCAAATACGTAAGTAACTGAGATAATATATTATACGACTACCATTAAAATATATGCATCTAAAATATTTAAATTATTAATATTTGTTTACAGGTTTTATTGTCTGAAACAACACTCACAAATGAGAGTATTCGTTATTTGGCATTGGAACCGAAGAAGCATGCAAAGACTTGGCCAGGCTATGTCCTTAATGGCTTCAAGTTTAAGGCAACTCAGAATGCTATAAATGTCTAAATTTCTCAATGACGACTTCAGTACCAAGGATTCTGGTGTTTGCATAAAAGGCACCATCTATGACGACGAGCCAGACTTTGACTATTATGGAGTGCTTCGGGATATTATAGATTTACAATATACTGCCCCATATGATATACATATTGTGATTTTCAAATATGAGTGGTTCGATACGACACCAAATATTGGTTGGAGAATCGATAAACAATTTGGATTCGTCGATATAAATCATCATAGGAGGTATAGAGGGTCCGACACATTTGCGATAGCAAGTCAGGCTGTTCAAGTCTACTATACAAGCTATCCAAGGCATTGTAGAGATCGATTTGACTGATGGGCAGTATGCAAGATTAAATCTAGAAATATATTCAACGTTGGAGACCCAGCATACCAAGAGGACCAGATCGAAAAGCCCCAAAACTTGGGACAACAGTCGAATACCATGAATGTTGAAGATATTATTGAGGACAATAGAGGGGAGGAAGGGGTTGATACATAAGACTTAGTTGTCAACCAGGAGAGAAAGAGGCATCTTGAGGCTGAAGAAGAAGAAGAAGAAGAAGAAGAAGAATAAATTGATGAGGATGAGGATACAGATGAAGTCGACGATGAGGATAAGGATGAGGATGATGATAAGGATGAGGATGAAGATGAGGCTAAGGCCGAGGACGATGACGATGATTGGATTAAATATCAATATATATTAAAAACACTTCCAAATACGTAAATTTAGTTTGACCTCTTAAAAGCACTTACAACTAACTTAGTGAATTTAGTTTAAACTTCTGCATTTTGTTTCAATTCATGGTTTTGTCGTTCGATCATCTACTTATTGTATGATTTTCTTTTTGCAGATGGTACTCCTAGTTTTTTTTGTCGCGGCGGCACTCGTCGCCCTGCTGGTGGTATATATATATAAGTTTAGTTTTATATTCATTTATACTTATATATTGTTAATTATATTTATGTGTTATATTTACAGGTCATGATGGCTAACACTCATCGTAGTGATGTTGGTCGTGGTGGTGGTGGTGGTGGTACTGGTGGCCCTGGTCGTGGGCGTGGTCGTAGTGGTGCCGCTGTTGGTAGTGGTCGGGGTCGCCTTCTGCAGTTCCGGGATATGTCCCCATCTAACGATCCCGATCCGGAGAGTACCCCAGGCACGGACTCATCCTACAGGCGATCTATCCTGGGGCTATCGTCCCCTTCGGCGAGGCATGCGTCTCCATCCGTTGACAGTTCCGTTTCGCCAGCAGATCCACCAGCGGATGCACCAGTTACTGCTCAGTGGGCCCCGGAGTACCCCGAACTCAGTTACATCCAGTTACTGGTGAGTACATACGCGGAGCCGCAGATCCTTCGACGCCACCAGAGAGGTCGATGGGCGAGTTCCGACGAGAGCTATGGCTCGTAGATGAATCGTAAGTAAATTTAAGTTAATTTATTAAATTTGTTTTATTTATTCAAGTTAATAATCCAGTTGTTGCTTCTTTGTAGGTTTTTTCCGTGGGATGCTGCCAGGCTTCTGGGGCAGATTATCCGGTCAAACTACCATGGCCCCTACCCTCAATTTTTTTGAGGTACCCCTAGACTTGCAGTACGTCTGGCTCGACGAGATGAGGGTATATATATATATATAAATATATATCTTATGGTTAATTATTAATTACTTTTTAATCAACCTTTTTTTAATTACATGATAATTGAATTTGTATGTCAGAGGACTGGTGGTCCCCCCATCGCGAGGAGGCGATCCGCAAGACCTACAGAAGTGCTGCCGAAAATAAGATACGGGACGCGGTGTATGACCTTCCAACGGCGTATTCGAAGAAGGAGTGGATCCGACAGGACTATTATGAGCAGATCTTGGAGAAGATGGATGCTCCTGCATACAAGCAGAAATCGAAAAAAGCGAAGGCGAACCGACGGGCCGCGGGGCTACATACGGGGAGATCAAGGTCCCACGCAACAACGCTTGTAGATCTGGTGAGATACCGCACATTCATTCCACTATCTAATTCGGTACTATTAATATACTTAATTAATTTAATTCTACGAATATTTCGTATACAGACCCAACGGGCGTTGAAGGAGGAAAAAGTGGCAGAATCGGTCACCATGCACGATGTATTCCAGTATACCCACAAGAGGCGGAAGGACGGAAGCTTCGTCGACGAGAGGGCCAAGGAGACTGATGTAAGTACTTACGTTTATGAGATTTATGTTAGAATTATAAGTATTCAGACTATAACTTAGATAAACTTAGGATTCAGACTATAACTTAGGTAAACTTAGGATTCAGACTATAACTTAGGAAAATATAGGATTTAGATTATAACTTAGGTAAACTTATAGTATAAACACATTTATTTGATAGGCTGCGTATCGTGAGGCCCTTAGTCGGGTTCAGCCATCTGCTATCGAGGATGTCGACGAAACGATGCCCGCTCGGACGCCCTCTTCTACAGCCGCTCGCTACGACGACATGTTCGTAGATACCGTCGGCGACATTAGGAAATGGCGCCTATACGGAGTCGGCTCCCTGGCACCGTTGTACACGGCGATTCTGAGATTTCCACCGCCCCCGCCTCCTCCCGCAGCCCCGGCAGACGTTGATGTGAGGACACAGCTTGTGCATTTGAACGAGGCGGTGTCGAACTTGCGGGCGCAATTGGCCACGTACTTTCTGCATCCTTCTACTGCTTTCGGTCCGTCTGCTGTCGGTCCTTCTACTGCTGATGCCGATTCGTCTTCTGCTGTTGTCGGTCCTTCTACCGTCGGACGTCTTTCTTTTGACCCTACTGACCCCTATAATACTGCCTCCTTCTGTGTAACACCCACTTTTCTAAAATGAGGGTAATTTTGAACTTTTATAATTTTGATTAATCGATAATAACATTTAACTCATAATGGGATTTTTGGTAATTTTTTAATCAATTTAAAACTATTTAAAATGTTGAATTATGATTTTGATGGTTAACTAGTTACCCTAGTTTTGCTAAGCTTAGAGACTAACCATGGGGACCTAACCATGTGATTAGAATGACTATTTACAACTTTTTAGGCTAAGGGTATTTTGGTCATTTTGTGACTTTTGAATTATTTAGGATTTTAATTAATTGGTGAATTTTAGATTATTTTAATAATAATTAAATTAATGTATTATGATTTTGGTCATTTTTCATATTTTAATAATTTGGGAAAATTTTATATTTTAATATTGTTTTTATTGGATTTGTTTAGTCGGGTTTGAGTTTCGTCTCGTTTCGACTTGTATTATGACCCGGGTAGCTTGAACTCTAGATGGGACCCAATATTAAGTTAAGCATGGCTCACAAGACCCAACATTAAGTTAGTTAATTAAACTAATTTTTATCATGTTAGAATGGTTAAGTTAGAGACTCAAAACTAGATCATTTTGACCCTAAACTTGAACCTAGTCTAGACTTAACCATATGAGACTAGAGAGGGGCAATTAGGACATTTCCTATTAGCCCTAATGGACTTTTTCTGGTAGCCACCTTTAGGAGAGAATGATTCATTTCATTCATTACAATCTTGCCTCTTTTATTTTTCTTTTGTTCTTTCCCAATTTTAGAGAGCCTTCCCATTGATTTGATCTCCAAATCAAATTATTCCTTCACCAAACCTTCCCTCAATCATTTCCATTCTCCAAGGGAAGGGTGTTACCAAGAATTGGAAGAGGAGTGCAAGGAGGAGTGTCCACTTTGAGGGATCTTCTTATCGGAGCCGTGTCCTAAAGGATTTTATTGGGATTCCACTCCCAATAGGTAAAACCCGTCCTCTAAATCGATTTCTTTTGTATATAAATTAGTTATGAATCCGTAGGATCCATCCTCATGCATGTGTCCCATGTAGATTCAAATTTGAGGCCATTTGGAGCTCTCTTGAGGATTTTAGATATGTGTCTTGTGTCCTACTCGATAGATCCCAAATTAGGACACCCCATGTGTATGTATGTTTGATAATAGTTTAGATAGATATTTAAATTCAGTTTTAGAATGGTTAGAGAGTAGATTGATCTTAGTTAGGATGGTTAGAATGAGTTTCATTTCGATACCTATGTTTGTATCCAAGTATCTTGGCCTATATGTGTTCTTTTGTCAAATTCGTCATAATTTTCATACACATTTTTATTAACCAAAGCAACTTAGAAATGTCATAACTTTTAGCTTAGAACTCCTATTTATCTCCTGTTTTTTTAAAAGAACCGTATCGAAGTTAGCTTTCCAAATATATATTTTAATAAGCCAAATTCTTTCTGCAACTTTCTGTAAAATTATTTTAGTGTCAGCTGTACGAAAGATGGACGTGTTTCGGTATTTTTGCAATTTCGGGAGCTTCCGGACACGAAAATACGATCCGTTTGAAGTTTCGGAAAGCTAACATGAAGGGCTACAACATACTTTAATCCTAGAGTTTATTAGAGGCCCAATTGGTATAGTATTGGTTTTAAGTAGAAGAGTGACTATACGATATATGCATTTTGTGTAACCTATGAGCCTATGTAGTATGTGTATTAAATGAATATAGAGTATGTAATGTATGATATGTTAGATGAATAAAATGATATATATATGATATATATTCTCTTTATATTAATGTATATATATGGTTGAATGTAAGCATGTAGGAATGCAATTAATATAATGTATGTAAGCAATGCATAAATGCATGAATGAAAGAATGAAATACATTGTATGCATGAAAGTATATAATGAATCCTAGATATGAATGCAAGGTATATATGTAATGATAGATATGAATGCATAATATATAAATATTGTAATACAATATATAATGATAGCATGTATGGTATAATGTAGAATATATGATGCAAGCATGTATATATCCACTGTTTTCCCTTTTTCTTACATTTTCCTTCCCTTCCCTTTCTATTTCAGTTTTTCCTCTTTTTTTCCTCTTCTATTTTTATATGTTATATACAATGTATATCATGTATAGATGCATGTAAGTATGTAATATGCATGAATGAATGTCATATATGAATGAATGAATCAATCAAAGGTATAAGTAAAATATAATGTTTTGTAATGAATGTTAACATATATAATGTATAAAAGTATGTATGTAAATGTGCATGAATGTATATATCTATGTAACTATGTAAATATGCATGATGTAACATATGCCTATATAATAAATATGTATGTAATGTGGATATGCATGTATGTATGAAGGTATGTATTTATATATATTATCTATTTTATATTATGCATTGTTGTGGTTCACATTGTCTTGTGATTGTGAGTGCTAGCCTAGGCTTGGTTAGGCCTAGTGAGACTTGTTAGACTTGTTTGGCTAGGACTTAACCTAGTTGACCTAATTTGACTAGTGTGGTTGTCTAGAGTTGACCAAGTGTTGACTTTAGTCTAGTTTGACCTAGACGGCATGCAGATGTATTGTACATTTCATTTATCATCTCTCGTATACATCTCGACATGTGTTGCTCTAAATAGGACTCTGTGGCTTCAGTTTGGACCTATATACCTATCAGCTGTTCAGGTTATCAGGCGAGTACATTCTCTGATAGTTCTCTCATTTAATTGTCAATTACTGTACTTCAGTTATAATTAGTTTTATGTGATTCTCTGTTACAACACGTATGGATATTTTGGATTCATGTATGCGACACACATAACAAACTTATCTGGCCTCTATTACTGGAATCACTGGAATCATTCTGGAATCTATTTCTAGAATTATCTTATTTTGGCTGGACTCATCTCGATTCTCGTGTCGAATTCTGGATTCATTTGTATTACGGGGCAGAAAAATATTGAGTAAGACATGTAAACATATTCCAAATCAGGAATCTTCCAACGGGAATCTACTGGAAGCATAGCCATCTCTCGCCTGATCAGTGAGAGATGTGCCTGATTACCTACAGTCGTTACATGTCGATCTCGTATTTTAAAACACACTGTTAGAATAGCCGGGCTCACCTGGATTCTTGATCACTACCTAGAATCATCTTGTACTGGATTCATCATGTATTAGATTCATCTCGTACTGGACGTATAGTAGTTTCATACTTGTTTTGTATTTGCTGTCTGGACTTATTATGTTACTTAGTTCAGCTAGATTTATTTTACAGTCTTCATTGCCATCATTCTTCTCTTGTTTTAGTTACATTGCTTTCCTCGTATCTTACTGCTTCTCTATACTACCACCTAAATATAAACTGCCATATTTATCAATAAAATATTTATAACTGCTTTATAGTTCTCTGTCATTACTTGGGTTTTCTTGATGAGTTTACTCGTTCCTGTCCAGACTGGACCTGTTGATAAATTTTACAGATAGCTTGGAGGTTGCCTGCTAGCCTAGAGGAGACACAGTAGAGGTTGTATAGATAGTTATTTTATTTGTCTTGAGTTGTATTTACTTTATGGATTACTGTACTTGAATTTTGAGATGTTTTCTGAGTTTGTGTATCTTAGACACTTAGACTTCTATCTGCGGTATCTCTTGTGGATTTCATATTTTATCTATCTCTTATCATGCTCTACCTTAGATGTGATTGAGACTGTATTTGCTATGTCACCTCCATTCGGAGTGTATATACTGTACAGGTACCTTTATATTGTTAGATGTTTGACCTAGGATAACGTTCTACCGCCGATACTGCGGCGTAGGCTGGACGTACCCACTTCTCGTGCCCTTACTCTAGGGTGCGGGTCGTGACACATTTTTAGTGGTGGCCCATGTAGGTCGAGTTTGTGTAGTGGTATTCGAAATAGAGTACCACTACAGCCTGCAGTAGGATTATGATATATTTTTGAATGTACTCAATCACAGTTAGGATCCCTTGAGAGATTCCTGGGATGACCCTTGAGAATATTATTATAAAATCTCAAAATTTGATTCTAATAGTTTATTTATCTTTCTTGGTTAGTTAATGAATTTGATTTTTGGGTATCAATTGTTGATTTAATTTAATTTTTGTCAAGATGAAATTATATGGGCTAGGTCATCTAAGTTATGGAATCTAGTCTTCTACAGTCATATTAGCCAGCATGGTGAGGACATATAGTCTGACTTTAGATATATTACTCGATGTAGGAATTTAAGGTTTTCACAGCCAAGCTAGCGGTATCGTAAAATTTTTAAATACCATGATTCTAGAGGTATGTGCCTAAGTCGAGGACTTTGTGATTATCGTAGCCTTGCTTATTAGTATGACGAGAATTTAGAGTACCATAATTTTGGATAGACGCATATGATTATCAGATTGTACCTTAAATATTCTTGAACATGTTTTATCTACTTTTGTTTTAGTCATTCTAAAAAAAAGAATTATTGTTTGTTTTCTTTGTTTTGCTTCTCATTATTTAACTTAGGAGTAGCTTTAGCTGTATTATAAACCTTCTGTAACTTCTTACTATGAATTTCTTCTTAATACAATGAATCAATGATTTTGCTAGACCTTATCTTGGATTTGATATTATAGCTCTGGTTTCAAAATGGTTCTTCTTTTAAACAGATATGCAGAACAGATTTTATCATTATTTTCTTCTTGCTATTATTCTTGTATGAAATATAATAATAAAACTGTCTTGATTACATCAATCACCTACTTTGCAATCTTGGTAGGAATCTAAATGTTGGTCTTGATATAGAATTTGATTTTTATATTGGGACATGAGAATATATAGTGGACACAGACACTTGCCTGATGCGTATGCATGTTACACTTTGATTACCAACCTATCTGAATATATATTAATATGTTGTTGATGTTTAAATTCTCAGAACCCCAGTATTTCTGGTTCTCTGCTTTTTCCAGCTTAAATTCATAATTTAAATATAAATTTCATGTTATTAGTTTTGTTACATCACTGCACATGTATGTTCATACAGGGTTTCAATTCTTAAAGAAATTGGTTGAGTTTTTGTTTGAAATTGTCAAATCTAAGACCGTGTGCATATTAACCTTAATACTGGATTTTAAATATTAGTTCAATTTGTTGTTTTAAATGCAATATTTTGAGCTACATACATTATTGTATGTAGGAATATAATGTTAGGTTTCACATTTTTTACATGTTAGGTTGTGATAAACATTGGGTTGGTTTGATGTTCGAAATTCTCCAAAATCCTAAACTGAATACATGTTAACATTTTTTTTATTGATTGCAGATGTTTAGTTCAATTCCAGATTTAATATGTAATATTTAGACCTGTATACATTGTCGTATGTAGGGATAGTATGTTAGGGTTTCATCTCCATCATGTTAGGACGTGTTGGGAGCATTGAGTTAGTTGTGATGTTTCAAATCCCTAAAAATCTGAAACTGCATTATGTTAATATTACATTGGTTTAAATGTTAGCTTATTTCAGATTCTTGTATGTAAATGCTGAACGAAAACTGGATTTAACCTTTCAATACTAAGCTATAACCCTGTACAAGGACACACAACCCTAACTTAGTATACACTGCCATATAAACCTAACCCTTCCTCTCTATCTTATGTTTATATATCTATAGATATATATAGAGTTTATGCATACATGTTATAATGTATATATATACATAACTAAATCTCTACCTCTTTACATATATATATAATATATATTATATATATATATATATATATATATATATATATATAATATATGGTTAGCCATGCATGCTATGAGTAAATAGGTTGTGCATTGTAGATTGTTAACCAATATGCCATGAGTAGTGTAACTGGATAGCTATTGTTTTGAAACCCAAATCCTCATATACACTTTCATGTATATTTCATATACACACACGTCTACTATCTAACCCTATGAACAGGTCCACATACACCCATACACACACTAACCACAAAACCTTTACATAATGCTAGCTTTTCCCTCTCTCTCTCTCTCTCTCTCTATATATATATATATATATAATATATATATATATATATATATATATATCTATATATATCGTGATTGGATTTCAATGCAATTGACTTTCATTTTTTAACTTTTGATTTTGATTTTTCTTTGAATAGTACCCCTTTATAGATAATTGGTAGTTATCTTATTTTATTTTCTGATAAGTACCAGTTTTTATATAGGATGGTAGACTGCCTTACAGTTTTGATGATTTGTTATTTCTGTATCTTTTCCAGTTTAACACCCCCGATTGCTTGTATGTTTGATACCCTATGACCCTTTTTGTTCGCATGACTAGTATACCTAGATGAGACTTTCACTACCACCATATGCCATGATCCTGTATGCCATCCTTTTTAATCGTATGATTTAGGTAAGTTCTGAGGCCATGATTGTTGGGGACGAGACTCTAGAAAAAGTACGACCATCTTAATTTCGAGGACAAAATTCTTCTAAGGAGGGTAGACTTGTAACACCCACTTTTCTAAATGAGGGTAATTTTAAACTTTTATAATTTGATTAATCGATAATAAGATTTAACTCATGTTGTAATTTTTGGTAATTTTTTTAATCAATTTAAAACTATTTAAAATGTTGAATTGTGATTTTGATGGTTAACTAGTTAATCCCTAGTTTTGCTAAGCTTAGAGATTAACCATGGGGACCTAACCATGTGATTAGAATGACTATTTACAACTTTCTAGGCTAAGGGTATTTTGGTCATTTTGTGACTTTTGAATTATTTAGGATTTTAATTAATTCGTAAATTTTAGATTATTTTAATAATAATTAAATTGATGTATTATGATTTTGGTTATTTTTTATATTTTAATATTTTGGAATTTTTTTTATATTTTTAATATTATTTTTATTGGATTTGTTAGTCGGGTTTGAGTTTCGTCTCGTTTCGACTTGTATTGTGACCTGGGTAGCTTGAACTCTAGATGGGACCCAATATTAAGTTAAGCAAGGCTCACAAGACCCAACATTAAGTTAGTTAATTAAACTAATTTTTATCATGTTAGAATGGTTAAGTTAGAGACTCAAAACTAGATCATTTTGACCCCAAACTTGAACCTAGTCTAGACTTAACCATATGAGACTAGAGAGGGGCAATTAGGACATTTTCCATTAGCCCTAATGGACTCTTTATGGAAGCCACCTTTAGGAGAGAATTTTTATTTATTACAATCTTGCCTCTTTTATTTTCCTTTTGTTCTTCCCAATTTTAGAGAGCCTTCCCATTGATTTGATCTCCAAATCAAATTATTCCTTCACCAAACCTTCCCTCAATCATTCCCATTCTCCAAGGGAAGGGTGCTACCAAGGATTGGAAGAGGTGTGCAAGGAGGAGTGTCCACTTTGAGGGATCTTCGTATCGGAGCCGTATCCTAAAGGATTTCATTGGGATTCCACTCCCAATAGGTAAAACCCATCCTCTAAATCGATTTCTTTGCATATAAATTAGTTTGAATCCGTAGGATCCATCCTCATGCATGTGTCCCATTTAGATTCAAATTTGAGGCCATTTGGAGCTCTCTTGAGGATTTTAGAAATGTGTCTTGTGTCCTACTCGATAGATCCCAAATTAGGACACCCCATGTGTATGTATGTATGATAATAGTTTAAATAGATATTTAAATTCAGTTTTAGAATGGTTAGAGAGTGGATTATCTTAGTTAGGATGGTTAGAATGAGTTTCATTTGGATACCTATGTTTGTATCCAAGTATCTTGGCCTATATGTGTTCTTTTGTCAAATTTGTCATAATTTTCATCCACGTTTTTATTAACCAAAGCAACTTAGAAATGTCATAACTTTTAGCTTAGAACTCCGATTTATCTTCTATTTTTTTGAAAGAACCATATCGAAGTTAGCTTTCCAAATATATATTTTAATAAGCCAAATTCTTTCTGTAACTTTCTGTAGAATTATTTTAGTGTCAGCTGTACGAAAGACGAACGTGTTTCGGTATTTTTACGATTTCGGGAGCTTTCGGACACGAAAATGCGATCCGTTTGAAGTTTCAGAAAGCAAACATGAAGTGCTACATACTTTAATCCTATAGTTAGTAGAGGCCCAATTGGTACAATATTGGTTTTAAAGAAGAGTGACTATACGATATATGCATTTTGTGTAACCTATGAGCCTATGTAGTATGGGTATTAAATGAATGAGTATGTAATGCATGATATGTTAGATGAATAAAATGATATATATATGATATATATTCTCTTTACATTAATGTATATATATGGTTGAATGCAAGCATGTAGGAATGCAATTAATATAATGTAAGCAATGCATAAATGCATGAATGAAAGAATGATATACAATGTATGCATGAAAGTATATAATGAATGCTAGATATGAATGCAAGGTATATATGTAATGATATGAATGCATAATGTATAAATATTGTAATGCTATATAATGATAGCATGTATGGTAATGTAGAATATATGATGCAAGCATGTATATATTTACTGTTTTCCCTTTTCCTTACATTTTCTTTCCCTTCCCTTTCTATTTCAATTTTTTCCCCTTTTTTTTCTTCTATTTTTACATATTATATGCAATGTATATAATGTATAGATGCATGTAAGTATGTAATGCATGAATGAATGTCATATATGAATGAATCAATCAAAGGTATAAGTAAAATATAATGTTTTGTAATGAACGTTAACATATTAATGTATAAAAGTATGTATGTAAATGTACATGAATGATATATCTATGTAACTATGTAAATATGCATGATGTAACATATGCCTATGTAAATAAATATGTATGTAATGTGGATATGCATGTACGTATGAAGGTATGTATTTATATATTATCTATTTTTATTATGCATTGTTGTGGTTCACATTGTCTTGTGATTGTGTGAGTGCTAGCCTAGGCTTGGTTAGGCCTAGTGAGACTTGTTAGACTTGTTGGGCTAGGACTTAACCTAGTTACCTAATTTAACTAGTGTGGTTGACTAGAGTTGACCAAGTATTGACTTTAGTCTAGTTTACCTAGACAGCATGCAGATGCATTGTACATTTCATTTATCATCTCTCGTATACATCTTGACCTGTGTTGCTCTAAATAGGACTCTGTGGCTTCAGTTTGGACCTTATACCTATCAGCTGTTCAGGTTATCAGACGATTACATTCTCTGATAGTTCTCATTAATTGTCAATTACTGTACTTCAGTTATAGTTAGTTTTATGTGATTCTCTGTTACAACACGTATGGATATTTCTGGATTCATGTATGCGACACACATACCAAACTTATCTGGCATCTATTACTGGAATTACTGGAATCATTCTGGAATCTATTTCTGGAATCATCATATTTTGGCTGGACTCATCTCGATTCTCGTCGAATTCTGGTTTCATTTGTATTGCGGGGAGCAGGAAATATTGAGTAAGACTGTAGACATACCCCAAATCTGGAATCTCCCAACTGGAATCTACTGGAAGCATAGCCATCTCTCGCCTGATCAATGAGAGATGCCTGATTACCTACAGCCGTTTACATGTCGATCTCGGTATTTTAAAACACACTGTTAGAATAGCCGGGCTCACCTGGATTCTTGATCACCCTAGAATCATCTTTACTGGATTCATCATGTATTAGATTCATCTCGTACTAGACTTATAGTAGTTTCACACTTGTTTTACATTTGCTGTCTGGACTTATTATGTTACTTAGTTCAGCTAGATTTATTTTACAGTCTTCATTGCCATCATTCTTCTCTTGTTTTAGTTACTTTGCTTTCCTCGTATTACTGCTTCTTATACTACCACCTAAATATAAACTGTCATATTCATCAATAAAACTGTTTATAACTGCTTTATAGTTCTCTGTCATTACTTGGATTTTCTTGATGAGTTGTACTCGTTCCTGTCCAGACTGGACCTGTTGATAAATTTACAGATAGCTTGGAGGTTGCCTGCTAGCCTAGAGGAGACACAGTAAGGTTGTATAGATAGTTATTTTAGTTGTCTTGAGTTGTATTTACTTTATGGATTACTGTACTTGAATTTTGAGATGTTTTCTGGGTTTGTGTATCTTAGACACTTAGACTTCTATCTGCGGTATCTCTTTGTGGATTTCATATTTTATCTATCTCTTATGCTCTACCTTAGATGTGATTGAGACTGTATTTGCTATGTCACCTCCATTCGGAGTGTATATACTGTACAGGTACCTTTATATTGTTAGATTTTGACCTAGGACATCGTTCTACCGCCGATACTGCGGCGTAGGCTGGACGTACCCACTTCTCGTGCCCTTACTCTAGGGTGCGGGTCGTGACACATTTTTAGTGGTGGCCCATGTAGGTCGAGTTTGTGTAGTGGTATTCGAACTAGAGTACCACTACAGCCTGCAGTAGGATTAGGATATATTTTTGAATGTACTCAATCACAGTTAGGATCCTTGAGAGATTCCTGGGATGACCCTTGAGAATATTATAAAATATCTCGAAATTTGATTCTAATAGTTTATATTTATCTTTCTTGGTTAGTTAATGAATTTGATTTTTGGGTATCAATTGTGATTTAATTTAATTTTTGTCAAGATGAAATTATATGGGCTAGGTCATCTAAGTTATGGAATCTAGTCTTCTACAGTCACATTAGCCAGCATGGTGAGGACATATAGTCTGACTTTGGATATATTTCTCGGATGTGGGAATTTAAGGTTTTCGCATCCAAGCTAGCGGATCGTAAAAATTTTAAATACCATGATTCTAGAGGTATGTGCCTAAGTCGAGGACTTTGTGATTATCGTAGCCTTGCTTACTAGTATGACGAGAATTTAGAGTACCATAATTTTGGATAGACGCATATGATTATCAGATTGTACCTTAATATTCTTGAACATGTTTTATCTACTTTTGTTTCAGTCATTCTAAAAAAAAGAATTATTGTTGTTTGTTTGTTTTGCTTCTCATTATTTAACTTAGGAGTAGCTTTAGCTGTATTATAAACCTTGTGTAACTTCTTACTATGAATTTTTTCTTAATACAATGAATCAATGATTTTGCTAGACCTTATCTTGGATTTGATATTATAGCTCTGGTTTCAAAATGGTTCTTCTTTTAAAAGATATGTAGAACAGATTTTATCGTTATTTTTTTCTTGCTATTATTCTTGTATTAAATAATAATAATAATAAAACTGTCTTGATTACATCAATCACCTAGTTTACAATCTTGGTAGAATCTAAATGTTGGTCTTGATATGGAATTTGATTTTTATATTAGGACATGAGAATATATATAGCGGACACAGACACTTGCCTGATGCGTATGCATGTTACACTTTGATTACCAACCTATCTGAATATTATTAAT
Source organism: Iris pallida (assembly GCA_029216955.1). NCBI lineage: Eukaryota > Viridiplantae > Streptophyta > Magnoliopsida > Asparagales > Iridaceae > Iris > Iris pallida. Next base: position 46,150 of record JANAVB010013962.1, read on the forward strand.
ATGTTGTTGATGTTTAAATTCTCAGAACTCCAGTATTTCTGGTTCTCTGCTTTTTCCAGCTTAAATTCATAATTTAATATAAATTTCATGTTATTAGTTTGTTACATCACTGCACATGTATGTTCATACAGGGTTTCAATTCTTAAAGAAATTGGTTGAGTTTTGTGTTTGAAATTGTCAAATCTAAGACCGTGTGCATATTAACCCTTAATACTGGATTTTAAATATTAGTTCAATCTGTGTTTTAAATGTAATATTTTGAGCTACATACATTATTGTATGTATGAATATAATGTTAGGTTCACATTTTTTACATGTTAGGTTGTGATAAACATTGGGTTGGTTTGATGTTCGAAATTCTCCAAAATCCTAAAACTGAATACATGTTAACATTTTTTTATTGATTGCAGATGTTTAGTTCAATTCCAGATTTAATATGTAATATTTAGACCTGATACATTGTCGTATGTAGGGATAGTATGTTAGGGTTTCATCTCCATCAGTTAGGATGTGTTGGGAGCATTGAGTTGGTTGTGATGTTTCAAATCCCTAAAAATCTGAAACTGTATTATGTTAATATTACACTGGTTTAAATGTTAGCTTATTTCAGATTCTTGTATGTAAATGCTGAACGAAAACTGGATTTAACCTTTCAATACTAAGCTATAACCCTGTACAAGGACACACACACCCTAACTTAGTATACACTGCCATATAAACCTAACCCTTCCTCTCTATGTTATGTTCATATATCTATATAGATATATAGAGTTATGCATACATGTTAATGTATATATATATATAACTAAATCTCTACCTCTTTACATATATATATATATATATATATAATATATTATATATATATATTATATATGGTTAGCCATGCATGCTATGAGTAAATAGGTTGTGCATTGTAGATTGAACCAATATGTCATGAGTAGTGTAACTGGATAGCTATTGTTTTGAAACCCAAATCCTCATATACACTTTCATGTATATTTCATATACACACGTCTACTATCTAACCCTATGAACAGGTCCACATACACCCATACACACACTAACCACATAACCTTTACATAATGCTAGCTTTTCCTCTCTAACGCTCTCTCTCTCTCTCTCTATATATATATATATATATATATATATATATATATATATATATATATATAGTGATTGGATTTCAATGCAATTGACTTTCATTCTTTAACTTTTGATTTGATTTTCTTTGAATAGTACCCCTTTATAGATAATTGGTAGTTATCTTATTTATTTTCTGATAAGTACCAGTTTTATATAGGATGGTAGACTGCCTTACAGTTTGGATGTGTTATTTCTGTATCTTTTCCAATTTAACACCCCGATTGCTTGCATGTTTGATACCCTATGACCCTTTTTGTTAGCATGACTAGTATACCTAGATGAGACTTTCACTACCACCATATGCCATGACCCTGTATGCCATCCTTTTAATCGTATGATTTAGGTAAGTTTTGAGACCATGATTGTTGGGGACAAGACTCTAGAAAAAGTACGATCATCTTAATTTCGAGGACGAAATTCTTCTAAGGAGGGTAGACTTATAACACCCACTTTTCTAAAATGAGGGTAATTTTGAACTTTTATAATTTTGATTAATCGATAATAAGATTTAACTCATGTTGTAATTTTTGGTAATTTTTTTAATCAATTTAAAACTATTTAAAATGTTGAATTGTGATTTTGATGGTTAACTAGTTAATTTCTAGTTTTGCTAAGCTTAGAGATTAACCATGGGGACCTAACCATGTGATACTATTTACAACTTTGTAGGCTAAGGGTATTTGGTCATTTTGTGACTTTTAAATTATTTAGAATTTTAATTAATTCATGAATTTTAGATTATTTTAATAATATTAAATTGATGTATTATGATTTTGGCATTTTTTATATTTTAATATTTTGGGAAAATTTTATATTTTTAATATTGTTTTTATTGGATTTGTTAGTCGGGTTTGAGTTTCGTCTCGTTTCGACTTGTATTGTGACCTGGGTAGCTTGAACTCTAGATGGGACCCATATAAGTTAAGCATGGCTCACGAGACCCAACATTAAGTTAGTTAATTAAACTAATTTTATCATGTTAGAATGGTTAAGTTAGAGACTCAAAACTAGATCATTTTGATCCCAAACTTGAACCTAGTCCAGACTTAACCATATGAGACTAGAGAGGGGCAATTAGGACATTTTCCATTAGCCCTAATGGACTTTTATGGCAGTCACCTTTAGGAGAGAATGATTTATTTCATTCATTATAATCTTGCCTCTTTTATTTTTTTTGTTCTTCCCCAATTTTAGAGAGCCTTCCCATTTATTTGATCTCTAAATCAAATTATTCCTTCACCAAACCTTCCCTTAATCATTTCCATTCTCCAAGGAAGGGTGCTACCAAGGATTGGAAGAGGTGTGCAAGGAGGAGTGTCCACTTTGAGGGATCTTCGTATCGGAGCCGTGTCCTAAAGGATTTCATTGGGATTCCACTCCCAATAGGTAAAACCCATCCTCTAAATCGGTTTTCTTTGCATATAAATTAGTTTTGAATCCGTAGGATCCATCCTCATGCATGTGTCCCATTTAGATTCAAATTTGAGGCCAATTGGAGCTCTCTTGAGGATTTTAGAAATGTGTCTTGTGTCCTACTCGATAGATCCCAAACTAGGACACCCCATGTGTATGTATGTATGATAATAGTTTAAATAGATATTTAAATTCAGTTTTAGAATGGTTAGAGAATGGATTGATCTTAGTTAGGATGGTTAGAATGAGTTTCATTTGGATACCTATGTTTGTATCCAAGTATCTTGGCCTATATGTGTTCTTTTGTCAAATTTGTCATAATTTTCATCCACGTTTTTATTAACCAAAACAATTTAGAAATGTCATAACTTTTAGCTTAGAACTCCGATTTATCTTCTGTTTTTTTTGAAAGAACCATATCGAAGTTAGCTTTCCAAATATATATTAATAAGCAAAATTCTTTCTGTAACTTTCTGTAGAATTATTTTAGTGTCAGCTGTACGAAAGACGAACGTGTTTCGGTATTTTTGCGATTTCGGGAGCTTCCGGACACGAAATGCGATCCGTTTGAAGTTTCGAAAAGCTAACATGAAGTTCTACAACATAGTTTAATCCTAGAGTTTAGTAGAGGCCCAATTGGTACAATATTGGTTTAAGTAGAAGAGTGACTATACGATATATGCATTTTGTGTAACCTATGAGCCTATGTAGTATGGGTATTAAATGAATATAGAGTATGTAATGCATGATATATTAGATGAATAAAATGATATATATATGATATATATTCTCTTTACATTAATGTATATATATGGTTGAATGCAAGCATGTAGGAATGCAATTAATATAATGTATGTAAGCAATGCATAAATGCATGAATGAAAGAATGATATACAATGTATGCATGAAAGTATATAATGAATGCTAGATATGAATGCAAGGTATATATGTAATGATAGATATGAATGCATAATGTATAAATATTGTAATGCAATATATAATGATAGCATGTATGGTAATGTAGAATATATGATGCAAGCATGTATATATTTACTGTTTTCCCTTTTCCTTACATTTTCTTTCCCTTCCCTTTCTATTTCAATTTTTTCCCCTTTTTTTTCCTTCTATTTTTACATATTATATGCAATGTATATAATGTATAGATGCATGTAAGTATGTAATATGCATGAATGAATGTCATATATGAATGAATGAATCAATCAAAGGTATAAGTAAAATATAATGTTTTGTAATGAACGTTAACATATATAATGTATAAAAGTATGTATGTAAATGTGCATGAATGTATATATCTATGTAACTATGTAAATATGCATGATGTAACATATGCCTATATAAATAAATATGTATGTAATGTGGATATGCATGTATGTATGAAGGTATGTATTTATATATATTATTTTATATTATACATTGTTGTGGTTCACATTGTCTTGTGATTGTGTGAGTGCTAGCCTAGACTTGGTTAGGCCTAGTGAGACTTGTTAGACTTGTTGGGCTAGGACTTAACCTAGTTGACCTAATTTGACTAGTGTGGTTGACTAGAGTTGACCAAGTGTTGACTTTAGTCTAGTTTGACCTAGACAGCATGCAGATGCATTGTACATTTCATTTATCATCTCTGGTATACATCTTGACCTGTGTTGCTCTAAATAGGACTCTGTGGCTTCAGTTTGGACCTCTATACCTATCAGCTATTCAGGTTATCAGGCGAGTACATTCTCTGATAGTTCTCTCATTAATTGTCAATTACTGTACTTCAGTTATAGTTAGTTTTATGTGATTCTCTATTACAACACGTATAGATATTTCTAGATTCATGTATGCGACACACATACCAAACATATCTGGCATCTATTACTGGAATCACTGGAATCATTCTGGAATCTATTTCTGGAATCATCATATTTTGGCTGGACTCATCTCGATTCTCGTATCGAATTCTGGTTTCATTTGTATTGCGGGGCAGGAAAATATTGAGTAAGACATGTAGACATACCCCAAATCTGGAATCTCCCAACTGGAATCTACTGGAAGCATAGCCATCTCTCGCCTGATCAGTGAGAGATGGCCCTGATTACCTACAGCAGTTTACATGTCGATCTCGGTATTTTAATATACACTGTTAGAATAGCCGAGCTCACCTAGATTCTTGATCACTACCTAGAATCATCTTGTACTGGATTCATCTTGTATTAGATTCATCTCGTACTGGACTTATAGTGGTTTCACACTTGTTTTGCATTTGCTGTCTGGACTTATTATGTTACTTAGTTCAGCTAGATTATTTTACAGTCTTTATTGCCATCATTCTTCTCTTGTTTTAGTTACTTTACTTTCCTTGTATCTTTCTGCTTCTCTATACTACCACCTAAATATAAACTGCCATATTCATCAATAAAACTGTTTATAACTGCTTTATAGTTCTCTGTCATTACTTGGGTTTTCATGATGAGTTGTACTCGTTCCTGTCCTGACTGGGCCTGTTGATAAATTTTACAGATAGCTTGGAGGTTGCCTGCTAGCCTAGAGGAGACACAATAGAGGTTGTATAGATAGTTATTTTAGTTGTCTTGAGTTGTATTTACTTTATGGATTACTGTACTTGAATTTTAAGATATTTTCTGGGTTTGTGTATCTTAGACACTTAGACTTCTATCTGCGGTATCTTTTTGTGGATTTCATATTTTATCTATCTCTTATCATGCTCTACCTTAGATGTGATTGAGACTGTATTTGCTATGTCACCTCCCTTCGGAGTATATATACTGTACAAGTACCTTTATATTGTTAGATGTTTGACCTAGGACAGCGTTTCTACCGCCGATACTGCAGCGTAGGCTGGACGTACCCACTTCTCGTGCCCTTACTCTAGGGTACGGGTTGTGACATGCTGTGACGGCCCCTCCTTAACCTGATGTCGCCAGAGCAGCTACGCCAACTTCCAAACCATATCTTCGACGGATTGCCTCCATACATGGTGGACGTGTATATGCGTCGGGCGCAGCAGGGAGTACCACCAGTGGACGATCGAACTCCTCCTCCTTGATGTATTGTACTTGGATAGTTTGACATCTTTATAAATATTGAATATTTGTGTGTTTATGTGTGGATAATTTGAAATATTGGGTAATGCTGAATGTTTGGATAATTGGTGTGTGATTTATGTTAGTTTGTGTGATGTATTTGTGATGGATTGAATATTGGTGTGTGATGTATATTGGTTTGTTGGTTTCTATGATGTATGATGCATATTGTGATTTTTTGATGTTTCGAATGTTGTGTGAACAGGGAATGCTCTGTTTTATACAATTTTTTTTCAAAAATTACCCAGTTGGTGATGGACTAGCGACTACTTGTCGACGAATTATTCGTCGCTAACTGGAGATATTTCCAGTTAGCGACGGGTTGGCGACTACTGATCGACGGGATATCCGTCAGCAAGGTACTGGAAATATGAAAGATTTACAGAACCTTAGCGACGGGCTCTCCGTCGCTATTTAGTTGCTCATAGTTGGTAAAGGTATCACGACATACTTTTCGTCACCATTTTCGCGACTGACTGCCGACGGCGTAGCGGCAGAATATCCGTCGCCAAGGTTCTGGAAACATGAAAGATTTTCAGAACTAGATCGACGGATGAACCGCCGCTATTCTGTCGCCAGTTGTAAAAGCCCTAAATTTCTACTATATATATTTTTATATAAATTAGTACTGATTTTTTTACTTGTTATTTGTACGTCGCATAGTCGTATTGTACGCGCGAACTTGCATTTTTCGTATTTGCTCGTCAAGTACGAATATGTGCGAGCGTATATATTTTTAGAAAAACATTTTTCTATTTTTATAGTTTCAAAATAATATATATAATAATTATTGTTAGCTATCGTACCAAAATTTCCAAGTTTATTATTTTATTTATAACAAGCCTTTCATTTATACAATTGAAATAATAAATATTATTCTGATAAAATGGTATAATAGAAAAACATATTTATGTAAATATTATTTGTGTAGGAGGTACATGACATTATTTCATACATATATATTTCAAAATTATTTAGTAATTTATTTTTAAATAATGGTGTAATTTTAGAAATTAAAATTAATGGTAAATTTGAAAAGTATATTTAATATTAATAAGTATGAAATTTTAAATAAAGATTTTATTTATTTAATTTAGTAACTTATGTATATGAATTATCTATATACATATTATAATTGGACTTGGATTTGGACTTGTTTTAAAACAAATATGGTAATTATCTAAAAGGGGATTTAAATCTCCTACATCTTATCGAATTTGGATTCCTCAACCCTATAAATAGGGGAGCCTCCACATTATTTTCTCTACAAAATCCACCAATGTGAGTGCCTCGTGTCTGTGTCCAACATCTTCCGTGTCAGCCGTGACGGTCTCGGGTCCAACCCCGGGTGTCTTACCAATATCTTATTTTAAATTTTTACACATACATGTTCACATCTTTCGTGTTGGACACATATCCCCGACATAATTAATCCCTAAACCAACCACCATCTCCAGCACCCCGCCATCGCCACGAGCCCCAGCCATCATCGACTACCATCACCACCACATCGTCACCACCATCACCTCTCTCCTCCTCACCCGGCCAAACCCATCCTTCCACCACCTGCAGTCCCAACCACCAACTCGTCTTCCCCAACGCCACCATGGCGAGCCCAATCGGCCACCCAGGCAACACTCCAATCACCGCCATCACATACGCCACCACCGTAGCACAACCTACATCACACACCACCACTATTCCCCGCCCCGCTTGGCCGCCGCCACAAAAAATAAAATCCCAAAATTAACCTACCTACTTACCCGCTGGAGCCGTCGGCCTCTTTTCCAGCCTTCGCATCACTTTCCTCCTCCACAGATCTGCCCTCTGCCGTCCGAGCGCGTAGCAGCACCGTTCCTTTCAGCAGCATCGACGAGGACGACGAGCCACACTCGACCGCCTCCTCTCTTCGTTGTTCACCAGCAGCTACCTCCCTCTTCCCGACGCTGTCCCCTGGCCTAGATTTACGCCGGAGATGAGCCCACTCCGGTGTCCAGCCACCACGCCATAGTCCGCAGACTTCCAGCCACGCCACTGAAGCTCCGCCCCACCGAGAAAACCCCTGCAGCCGTCCCGGGCGTTCGCCACCACCGCGGCGACCACCGCGGCGACTCATAACCGCCGCCATCACCTCCGCGAGCGCTGCCTCCCTGGCTTCCGCCTCTGCCTCGACAAGCGCAGCCCCCTCGTGCAGGAGCGATCGCACTCCCGCCGCCGCATGCTCGCGCACCACCGGCGTAACTCTGTTTTGGCAAAGTGCTGCCCTCCCCTTTTCCCTTCTCCTTTTCTCCCCCGCTCTCTTTACCCTCTCGCCTCTCCTTTCCCTCTCCCTCCTCCTCTCTCTCTTATGAAGTTTTCTCTCCCTCATTCTTTTTTTTCGGCATTCTCTCTCTCTTCACTTTTCCTTTAAAACCGAGATGCACATTTTTAGAATAGAAAATAAAAAAAGTTAATGATTACTATTATTTTGTTTGCTTGCTTTTGTTCTTTTTGTGTTTTGTTGTGTTCTGAGGAGCAAGAGATATCTCTGGACATGATCATTATTTATTATTGTTATTATTATTATTATTATTATTAATATTGTGGTAGTTATAGTTATCTTTATTTTTAGTTTTATTGTTTTATGTGATTGTTGTTTTATTCCCTTGTTTAGTTTCTTTTATTTTCTGTTTTATGATTGTTGTTGTTTTTGTTGTTGTTATTATTATTATTATTATTATTATTATTATTTATTATTATTATCTTTTTTTATAAAAAAAAATCAAGTTAGCTTAGAGTATATAAATTAGGATATATTACCCCTTTGAAAAATTAGAATGTGTATATGTATTATTAGCATTAGTATTAATTATATTTTTATTAATGTCTATTTTTCTAGAAAGTATTTTGTAGCAAAAATATATATAGTTCGGCCTAGGCCTTATACTAGGGCTGTGCACAATTAAGTCAAACCGACCAAATCTAACCAAGTCAAACCGAACCGATGGTTCGGTTGGTTTGGTTCGGCTTCAATTTTTTCAAAACCGACCGGTTCGATTTGATTCACGGTTTGGTTATGCCAAAAACCGTCTAAACCGAACCGAACCGAACCAAATCCTTATTAAATAATTAGGGTTGGTCGGTTGGGTATGGGTTCATTGGGTTGTATTATGCCTGTTTGGTTCATTTATTCACATCACAGCCATTTGTTAAGTTGAAGTTTAAAGCGCTCTCTCTCTCAGTCTCAAAGAGGAGGCTCCTATTCTTTTCTAATTGCTCATGTGCACACGAAAGGGACTTTTGGTTGAATGTATATAATTTTTTTATATATAATTGGCATTTTTTTCACATGCAAAACACAAGTTGAATTGAAGCTGCTGAATTGTATTTAATGTTGCAAAGTACAAGTTGACTGAGGTTTCACAAAAAAGCATATAGTCCATTTTTTTATGTGATCAAAACCGACCAAGTCGAACCGATCCAAACCGAACCAAATCGGTCGGTTTCAAAACTGAACCGACCATTTGGTTGGTTTGGTTCGGTTTTGTTTATTTTCAATCCGATTAACTTCGGTTCGACTTCGGTTGGGACCAAATAGGTCGACCACCGACCGATGCACACCCCTACCTTATACGTTGTTTCAAAATCTAGTTAGAAACCCTAAAATATGTGATTTCTATGATATTTGATTGGTTATAATAATTTCTTATATTTATCTAAAAGTATTTTTTACTATTAAAAATATAGTTTTTCTACCAAGAAATTTAATTTTGACAAACGTAGAGTTTTAGCAAAAAAATAATTTCTTGACTTCAAGTATATTTTTTTCCTATAATTATTTTGACTCATGAAAACTAGTTTTTAGGTGTTATAAACATCTTTCAAAAATTCGTATATATTATTTTCCAACTTCCTTCGATTACCCTTGACCGTGACTAATTCCCTTTATCCTATTCTTTCGCCAATTTTATACTACCTTATGTCCATCCTAACTAATTTGACCCTTCTGACCCAATAGAACTGTCCGTGCCACCACCAGAGGTTACCTTGTGTAGTTGTTACCCGAAGTCGCAGTTCGTGCCACATTGATCATTGCAGTAAACCAGGCGTCCTACCAGGCAAGATACCTTGCCATTAGCTAATTATTTTACTTTAGCTCATATTCATGCATTTATCTATTATTTATTTTTTTCAAAATAAACTGTGATACATGGCACAAGTAGATAGAATTTTTACTGTTTAGTTCTATTTCCTGCTATGTACTATTTTCTTATACATTGAACTTAGAGTTAAGGGACCACCCTTTGTGTGTTGCATTCATAGGCCTTGACACATTTTTACCCTGGAGTTGCGAGTCCTATGTAGAACTCGGGCATACGTGACTGGCTGTCCACCTGTACGTATAAGCCGTGCGATAGGAATAACTGCTAATAGAGGTTGCATGCTTAGTTTGACTTAGCGGTTAATAGAGGTATTGTGTCGTGGATGCAACATAGTAGGCATTGGGCGGGGAGGACAATAACTTAGCGTATGGGCTACTATGCACTTTTCCTTTTGTAACCCGTGAGCTCTGCCGGAGACGCGGGTGAGATTACCCATGATTACTGACGGCCACTGACGTTCTGCGAAACGTTATGCTCTTATTGATTAGGCTCTGGTGCCCCAATGGGAGACCATGCCGATCCCATTTTAGCCAGGGCCCATGCGTTGGAGGATGTTCTTAAAACTTCATGCACTTAGACTGGTTAGGCTACCTTATCTGTTAGGTATGAGTACTCTTGGTTTTGGTACTTGTATCTGACCATGGCTTGGAACAATAACTTGTCGCAGATTAGTTCGTCACACATTATCCTTGTTTGGTTGTAGGTGTGGCTTACTACTCCGATGAGAAGGTATTGGACCATGTTGGGGTTCGGATACCATATTGGATTCGTGACTTGTAAAGATATTTCATCGTGGGTTAGTGTGCCATCTCCTGTCCTTGTTTGGTTGGGGGGATGGTACGCTAATTCAAATGGTAAGGTATTGGACCATGTTATGATCCGATCTTACTTATTATTATTGAGCAGTATTTATTCAGTTTATATGGCATGATATTATGTATCTTGTTATATCCCTCCGAGGACCTGGTTATCTCTCCAGGTGTGTGTTCATGTCTTCCGTAGGTATTTTAGCCGAGGTCGTGATCTTCTTTATTCTTTCGATGACGTGTCTTGGATCTATCTTGCTACTTTCATCAATTCATTTTATATATCATGTACTTCTTTCCTTTTTTTGGTTGGTAGTGGATGTGTCTCCACCCAGCATATTGTACCAAGACAAATCATGGTTATTATATGATATCTTTTACATTTCTATGGTTGAGATTAGTTAGTTGTGGTGTTACTGTATTTTACAACTTGCGTATATTTATTATACGGCTGGCATGTCTACGTTCCTAGTCCTACGTATTTTGGGACTGGGGCGTTTCATGTTTTTGTGGTGGCCCATGCAGGTCAAGATAAATTATTTGGTTACTTTACCATACCAAGCAAGCCTGCGAATAGGATTAGAAGTCTAGGATCTCATCCACATACTTGACCTCTTTCCTCGATTCCATATTCGAACTACCGTTCGACTCATCGATTGTTTTTTGCTTGATTCCTTCTATCATACTTCTTATCTTCCCTTCGTGCTTGCTAGAGGTTAGACAGGTGATCCCTACTAGATAGACATGTTTCAATTGTCCTAAAATACCATAAGTTTAACTCTTTTAAGTTGGGTCGAATGCCTTATGACCTAGCAATTCCTTTGTTCTTGTGACCTATATTAGCTAGTTCACTTAGGTTCTAGAATTTAGGGGACCCTAATCCATCTAGCCAACCAAGGACTTGGACAAGAAGACTATAGGACGACTGTATAGAGACCAACACAAGATATGACTTAGAATCGTAAGGAGTTTAAACTAATTCTGCTTTCTTTTAATCTTGATCTCACGTGCCTATATTTTTACTATCTAGACTAATGATGCTAATGTAGCCTAGTTTTTGCAAGCTCAATTCTTTATCAAGCTTGTTCATGACATATGCTATTGAGCGCCCACTAACATATTGTCTAATCAGAACCGGTGCATAATGGTCTGATCAACCTAGTGCATTTTGGTTCACTTTTATCTATTATTCTACGTGGATGGAACATAATTAAACTTGACCTTTAGAATCTCATCCACGAATGCCTTAACAATTCCTTTGAAATTATTCGATCGTCTTTGAACTACGTATTCGTATTCGATAATATCGTCTTTTGAACTCCTTATTGCTTTCGCCTTCACCTATTTTAGAAGGACGAAGGCGTTGTACTAGAACTTCCTCTAGCCTTCCTATCGATTATGACCATTATCACTCGATATTGCTATCCTAAACTACTTGCTCTTTTTTTCGGCCCTATATTTACTATAATGACCTTCTAATCGCTTAATTTAGGAGTAAATCTAATTCGTTCTCTTAATCGTGCCCTCAATCTACTCTCAAGAAATCATATATTCTAGGTCTCTAATTTATTTCTCTTGATACCATGCTATTCTTTATTGCAAGATAATCTTGTTTTAACTTTAACCCTTACTCATTTTCCTTCTTGCGCTAACCCATGATTATCCTCGCCATTATTGAAATTGCGATGTCCTAATGCATGTTTTGTTGAACGTTGTGAATGATTGTTCCTCACCAATACCCCCTTGTGCCTTCTCACCCCTACTAATTCTTAATTTCGAGGATGAAATTCTTTTAAGTTGGGTAGGATGTAAAACCCCTAAATTTCTACTATATTTTTTTATATAAATTAGTACTGGTTTTTTTTACTTGTATTTGTACGTCGCATAGTCATATTGTACGCGCGAACTTGCGTTTTTCATATTTGCTCGTCAAGTGCGAATATGTGCGAGCGTATATATTTTTAGAAAAATATTTTTCTATTTTTATAGTTTCAAAATAATATATATAATAATTATTTTTAGCTATCGTACCAAAATTTCCAAGTTTATTATTTTATTTATAACAAGCCTTTCATTTATACAATTAAAATAATAAATATTATTCTGTTAAAATGGTATACTAGAAAAACATATTTATGTAAATGTTATTTGTGTAGGAGGTACATGACATTATTTTATACATATATATTTCAAAATTATTTAGTAATTTATTTTTAAAAAATATGTAATTTTTGAAATTAAAAATTAATGGTAAATTTGAAAAGTATATTTAATATTAATAAGTGTGAAATTTTAAATAAAGATTTTATTTATTTAATTTAGTAACTTATGTATATGAATTATCTATATACATATTAGAATTGGACTTGGATTTGGATTTGGATTTGATTTTGTTTTAAAACAAATATGGTAATTATCTAAAAGGGGATTTAAATCTCCTACATCTTATCGAATTTGGATTCCTCAACCCTATAAATAGGGGAGCCTCCATATTATTTTCTCCACAAAATCCACCAATGTGAGTGCCTCGTGTCTGTGTCCAACATCTCCCGTGTCAGCCGTGACGGCCTCGGGTCCGAACCCGGGTGTCTTCCCAATATCTTATTCCAAATTTTTACACATACATGTTCATATTTTCCGTGTCAGACACATCTCCAACACAATTAATCCCTAAACCTAACCACCATCTCCAGCACCCCGCCGTCGCCACGAGCCCCAGCCATCATCGACCACCATCACCACCACATCGTCACCACCATCACCTCTCTCCTCCTCACCCGACCAAACCCATCGTTCCAACACCTGCAGTCCCAACCACCAACTCATCTTCCCTAACGCCACCATGGCGAGCCCAATCGGCCACCCAGGCAACACACCAATCACCGCTATCACATTCGCCACAACCGTGGCACAACCCACATCACACACTACTACTATTCCCCGCCCCGCTTGGCCGCCGCCACTAAAAATAAAACCTAAAATTAACCTACTTACCTACCGGAGCCGTCGACCTCTTTCCCAGCCTTCGCATCTACTGTCCTCCTCCACAGATCTGGCCTCTGCCGTCCGAGCGCGTAGCAGCGTCGTTCCTTTCGGTAGCGTCGATGTGGACGACGAGCCACACTCGACCGCCTCCCCTCTCCGTTGTTCACCAGCAGCCACCTTCCTCTTCCCGACGCTGTCCCCTGGCCTAGATTCACGTCGGAGATGAGCCCACTCCGGTGTCCAGCCACCGCGCCGTAGTCCGCAGACTTCCAGCCACGCCCCCGAAGCTCCATCCCACCGAGAAAACCCCCGTAGCCATCCCAGGCGTTTGCCACCACCACGACCACCGCCGCGGAGACTCATAACCACCGCCACCTCCTCCGCGAGCACTGCCTCCCTGCGCCTCCGCCTCCACCTCCGCCAGCGCAGCCCCCTCGCGGCGGAGCGGTCGCACTCCCGCCGCCGCGTGCTCGCGCGCCACCGGCGTAGCTCTCCTTTGGTAAAGTGCTGCCCTCCCCTTTTCCCTTCTCCTTTCCTCCCCTGCTCTCTTCACCCTTTCGCCTCTCCTTTTCCTCTCCCTCCTCTCTCTCTTATGAAGTTTTCTCTCCCTCATTCTTTTTTTGGCACTCTCTCCCTTTTCACTTTTCCTTTAAAACCAAGAAGCAGCTACTGCTGCTGTCCTTTTCAGAATAGAATTTTTTTTAATGATTACTATTATTTTGTTTGCTTGCTTTCGTTCTTTTTGTGTTTTGTTGTCTTCTGAGGAGCAAGAGATATCTCTGGACATGATCATTATTTATTATTGTTATTATTGTTATTAATATTGTGGTAGTTATAGTTATCTTTATTTTTAGTTTTATTGTTTTCTGTGATTGTTGTTTTATTCCCTTGTTTAGTTTCTTTTATTTTCTGTTCTGTGATTGTTGTTGTTGTTATTATTATTATTATTATTATTATTATTATTTTATTATTATCTTTTTTTTATAACAAAAAAATGAAGTTAGCTAAGAGTATATAAATTAGGATATATTACCCCTTTGAAAAATTAGAATGTGTATATGTATTATTAGCATTAGTATTAATTATATTTTTATTAATGTCTATTTTTCTAGAAAGTATTTTGTAGCAAAAATATATATAGTTTGGCCTAGGCCTTATACGTAGTTTCAAAATCTAGTTAGAAACCCTAAAATATGTGATTTCCATGATATTTGATAGGTTGTAATAATTTTGAATATTTATCTAAAAGTATTTTTTACTATTAGAAATATAGTTTTTCTACCAAGAAATTTTATTTTGACAAACGTAGAGTTTTAGCAAAGAAAATGATTTCTTGACTTCAAGTATATTTTTTTCTATAATTATTTTGACTCATGAAAACTAGTTTTTAGGTATTATAAACATCTTTCAAAAATTTGTATATATATTATTTTCCAACTTCCTTCGATTACCCTTGACCGTGACTAATTCCCTTTATCCTATTCTTTTGCCAATTTCGTACTACCTTATGTCCACCCTAACTAATTTGACCATTCTGGACCCAATGAAACTGTCCTGGCCACCACCAGAGGTCACCTTGTGTAGTTGTTACCGGAAGTCGCAGTTCATGCTACATTGATCATTGCAGTACACCAGGCGTCCTACTAAGCAAGATACATTGCCATTAGCTGATTATTTTACTTTAGCTCATATTCATGCATTTATTTATTATTTATTTTTTGCAAAATAAACTGTGATACATGGCATAAGTAGATAAAATTTTTACTGTTTAGTTCTATTTCCTGCTATGTACTATTTTTTATACATTGAACTTAGAGTTAAGGGACCACCCTTTGTCTGTTGCATTCATAGGCCTTGACACATTTTTACCATGGAGTTGTGAGTCGCATGTAGAACTCGGACATGCGTGACTGGCTGGCCACCGGTACTTATAAGCCGTGCGATAGGAATAACCGCTAATAGAGGTTGCATACTTAGTTTGACTTAGCGGTTAATAGAGGTATTGTGTCGTGGATACAACATAGTAGGCATTGGGCGGTGAGGACAATACCTTAGCGTATGGGCTACTATGCACATTCCCTTTTGTAACCCGTGAGCTCCGCCGGAGACGCTGGTGAGATTACCCTTGATTTCTGACGGCCACTGACGTTCTGCAGAACGTTATGCTCTTATTGATTAGGCCTATGGTGCCCCAAGGGGAGACCATGCCGATTCCATTTTAGCCAGGGCCCATGCGTTGGAGGATGTTCTTAAAACTTCATGCACTTAGACTGGTTAGGCTACCTTATCCGTTAGGTATGAGTACTCTTGGTTTGGGTACTTGTATCTGACCGTGGCTTGGAACAATAACTTGTCGCGGATTAGTTCGTCACACCTTGTCCTTGTTTGGTTGTAGGTGTGGCTTACTACTCCGATGAGAAGGTATTAAACCTTGTTGGGGTTCGGATACCATATTGGATTCGTGACTTGGAAAGATATTTCACAGTGGGTTAGTGTACCATCTCCTATCTTTGTTTGGTTGGGGGGATGGTACGCTAATTCAAATGGTGAGGTATTGGACCATGTTATGATCCTATCTTACTTATTATTATTGAGTAGTATTTATTCAGTTTATATGGCCTGATATTATGTATCTTGTTACGTCCCTCTGAGGACCTGGTTATCTTTCCAGGTGTGTGTTCATGTCTTCCGCAGGTATTCTAGCCGAGGTCGTGATCTTCCCTATTCTTTCGAAGATGACGTGTCTTGGATCTATCTTGGGAGTATATGTCGATTTAAGCCTCAGACATAATACTTCTTCAGGAACTTGTCCTTGATCGGCATCATTAGCAAATCGTCGTTAGGTTTGGCCAGTCCGTAGGCACCATTGGAGTAGTCTGTCTCTATAACGAACGGTCCTTCCCACTTGGGCTCGAACTTCCTAGCCGTCTTGTGAGTCATCACCATTGGTCTCCGAACTGATAAGACGAGGTCACCCACTTGGAATGTCCTTTCCTGGATCTTTTGTTGAAGGCCTCGAAAATCTAAGCTTGATAAAGCTTGATCCATTATTGAGCTAGCAGACAATTTTTGTCCAACGCCTCCAACTCACGTAGCCGTCGACGTTGATTATCTTCGTCAGTTAGCTGATTGGTGATAGCTACCCGTAAAGACATGATTTGGATCTCCAGAGGAAGCACCGCCTTGCTTCCGTAAATGAGAGAGAACGGTGTGTTGTCTGTGGGTGTTCGAATAGTTATATGGTAAGCCCACAAACATTCGCCAAGTTTCTCATTCCAATCGTGCTTATTAGAAGATACGACTTTCTTGAACAGCTTGACAATAGTCTTATTGAATGCTTCAGCTAGTCCATTTGCTATAGGATTGTAAGCCGTTGATGCTACATTATGTATTTGATTCTTATCACAGAACCGATAGAATGTGTGGCTCACGAACTGAGGGCCATTGTCATAGATAATCCTTCTGGGAACTCCGAAGCGGTATATGACGTGATGCTTAACAAAGTTAATCACGTTCGAGGTTTTCACCTCAGCCAGCGGTACTGCTTTCGCCTACTCGGAAAAGTAGTCGGTAATGGTGAGGATAAACTGGTGTCCTTTGAAGGACGGTAGACTGATCGGCCCAATGATGTCCATTCCCCATGCTTCAAATGGCCATACAGCCGCTGTGGGATGTAGGAACTCCGAAGGTTGGTGGATGAAGTCAGCATGCAACTGACATATCCTATACTTCTTCGCATAATCAACGATATCTGCCATCATAGTGGGCCAGTAGTAGCCCATGCGATACAGTCGGTCCTGTAACTTAGGACCAGGCTGGTGAGCCCCGCAGGTACCATCGTGTGCCTCTCGGAGTGCTTCTTATGCTTCGGTCTTGGATAGACACCGCAGGAGGAGTCTGTCATATGAACGACGATACAATATTTTAGTAGCTATATCAAAGAAGAATCTGAGTGAGTACCTTTTGATAGAAGTCGCTATAGGAACGAATTGTAAAGCACAATACTCTAAGGGGGGTGAATAGAGTAGGCAGCAAAAAATAGCTGATTAAAAAGTTAGCAGCAAGATCACAGAGATATATCACAAGTAAATAAATGTAAAGACAGGGATCAGAAAGCAAACGCAAAGACGGCGATGTATACTGGTTTTTCTCTTGTGAGGACTAGTCCAGTCGGAAGAACTCTAGTTTCCAGTTGAATCCACTATTGAAAAATACCACAAGTTTTCATACGAAGTCCTTGCAACTTCTACAAACGCAAGCTTTGATCCGAAGTACTCGACCAACTTCAGTTGTGAAGCGTCTTTCTTCAATCATGCCTCTGATTATAGTCACTCTGAACTTCTAGACAGTACTGCATTGGAAAATCGACTAGAGGATTATAACTGGCTTGGGATTTGAAAATGAAAGCTTTAGAATACTTTGGAAGAACGTAGTAAGCTTTAGAGAGAAGAGATGAAAGTGAATAAGTGAGTTGAAACGATCAAAATCCTTCTCTATTTATAGTTTTTCCAAAGGCAGAACTCTGTCAGAATTTGGGCAGAACTCTATGAGAAAATCTCGGCAAGATCCGTAACTGCAGGAGGACCAAGTTCAAAATACAACGTCTACTAACCGAACTCTGGCCGAGTTCTGTCAGGGTTTTGTCAGGGTTTTTGCAAATAGATTTTTAGGACTTTTGAAATTGTTTTAAGCAGTTAGGAGCTTTTTGTAAATAGGGGCTATTTTTCAAAACATAGGATATTTTGAAAATATTTTTAGGGTAGCCTATTTGCCAGTACGACTCGGTGTATAATGTATTCCTAGACTCAATAAAAGTAAAAATTACATTGCATACAACTCATATGACAAACACAGCTTCGATCTTGAACAGATAGGTAGCAGTTCTTTGGCTGTTGTCCAAGAGTCCAAAGTAACTTGAGTAGCCCTTATATCGAGACAGAGTTTGATCAATTATTAAAATCAGGTTTGACCATGAACAATGGGCCAACAATCTCCCCCATTTTGATAATTGACAAACCTTGATCGATATAACATCTTTGATCAATAAGATTTGAAAGATAATTAAAATTGTACTGTATCCTGAAATTTTTTTCCTGTATCCTGCAAAAAAGATGTTAGATCCTATTTCTTCCCCGTTGTCAATTAGCAAAATAATTGCAAAGAGAAAAGCTCCCCTGCAATTCATGCATAAGGAACAATCGTTGAAGAAATACAAATATAATAAATAGAAAAACAAACATTTCACAGGCAGTTTATATTGAAGCATAAAGAGATAGTGCTATATGAATAATGCTAAAATGAAATAAAATACGCTAAGCAGAGCATAAACTAGATGTTTTCAATACATCAGCTCAGTCAGTCATAATCTCAGTGCAAAATAAACTAAAAGATAGAATACTAAATGATATCTTGGAATGTCGGAGCATTTCCAAGTAAACATAGACATAAAAAAGTCTCAAAAAGTGGCATCTAGACAAAATACAACGCGTCTCGATCACAAATCCTCTGAAGAATCATCATCAACAATGCCAGCACGTCCACCATGTCCGGATGGACTAGCTCCAAAAGTGCCAGCTCCAGAAGGGTGTGGAGTAGCACCAGAACCACGGTACCAATCATATGCGTTATCGGGATAAAAGAGAGTATGTACTGTCTCATCCTCATAGCGGTAGCCGAAGAAAGCTGGATCTCTGGGAAGTGAACTGGCAGAATGTCCAGTCTGGGCAAAACGGAGGTTGGCAAAAGAGTTGGCAAAAGCCTGGAACCGACTCACATCACAGAACTCACGTTCCCTAGATGTGTCAATGATGAATGTATGCAGATCCGAGAGATGCTGATGAATACCCTCAAAGGTCATAGGGTAATCCTGATGAAGTAGAATATGAGCAGTAGGAGGTGCAGGAGGAACGGCTGTACTACGACGTGACAGCTGGAGATACTTGGGCTCAGGGTCCAGAGCACAAGTGGAAAGATCAATATCAAAATGCTGAAAGATGCGTGGGATGAACATCAGATAAGAGAGATTCCGATCCTTTTTGCGACAACGTCCCATCATTTGAATGATAGTCTTGGGAACCGAAAATAGAATTCCCTTGATAATATGGTAGAAGGCAGATAGTTCAAGATTTGTAACATCATCCTTTGAAGTAGATTTTGGTAGAATGGTGGAATAGATGATGCAGTGTAACTCATAGTTAAATAAGTTCAAGTTTGCAGCCTTGAACTTTCGAGAACGAACATGGGCAGGTGCACAAAGGTTGCTCTTGAAACTGATAAGAGTCGTGCCATCGGGGAATCAAACTCAGTGATATCATCAAGCGGGACACCTTCGTTAGGAATACCAAGGATTTTCGCTAGGATAGTATCGTTGAACTCGATGATGATACCGCCGACACGAGTTTTAACAGTAAAAGTGTCTAAAACAAAGTTACAAAAGAACAGTCTAATGGCATTAGTAGCTATAGGGTATTTGAGGGAGACAAGTCAGTGTAACCCTAATGCCTCAAACAATGGACGATGGTCAGGAAACATAGTCAACTTAATCGGGGCTCCAGTACATATGTTACGCATCACAAAGTCAGCATACCATAATAATAAATGATCATGAGTTTCAAGTAAAACTCATTGAATGCACCGTCGGCCGATTGGACAGGGGAAAAGAGGGAATCCTCTGGTGGATTCGAAGACGAAGCCTCTTCACTGGCGTTTGTATTCTTCCTCTTGGATGGAGTGAATCGCTTAGGCATTTTCTCCCAAAAATGAATTTAAACTAATGAATTAAAAGAGATAGAAGAAAAAGTTTATACCTTCCGAGAATTGAGTATGTGGTAGAGACAGAGATTCTCTGCACGAATCCAAATTTTGGATTGAAATTTCTAAGTAGAATATGAGCAATAGGTTAGAGAAAAACTAGGGTTTGGAGAGGGGTTCAGGCGACAGCTGTTGTTGAAAGAGGAGTTTGGTGGAGATGAAGAGAAGGGGGCCTCAGGTGATGACTTAAAAACATATACCACCAACAGAACTCCGATCGAACTCGGGCCGAACTCGTGCCGAATTCGCCTAGGGTTCTTTTGATGATTTTTTATAAATATTTGCAGGCCACATTCTTTTCATCAACCCCTTTCAATTATTTAATTCCAAGTGTAATTTTAAATTTCAATTAATATAATTAATATTATTTTACAAATTAAATTTTGTTACACAGCGACTATTTCAGATTAGCTGTAGGGGTACTGTCCCAGCAACGGGAGTTCACCAGGGAACAATTAAATACCGCTTCGCTTTGACCGTAGTCGTGGTGACAGACAGACCCTTTGTTGGCTTGTCTCAAAAACAGTTTTTGAGTATTGAAAAATAATCGATAAAACAAAATTAATTAATATTATTGATATCTAAAATTCCTAATTCTCGACGTAAATAATTGTAACGATCTTCCGCTAAAGGTTT
Organism: Iris pallida; assembly: GCA_029216955.1. NCBI lineage: Eukaryota > Viridiplantae > Streptophyta > Magnoliopsida > Asparagales > Iridaceae > Iris > Iris pallida. The sequence continues at coordinate 67,192 of JANAVB010013962.1, forward strand.
TGTAAAGATATCAGCTAATTGATTCTCAGTGTCTACATATACAAGGTTTATGTCTCCATTTTGTTGATGATCTCTAAGAAAATGATGTCGAATCTCGATATGCTTAGTACGAGAGTGACATACTGGATTCTTAGTCAAATTAATAGTGCTAGTGTTGTCACAAAAAATGGGTATGTGTGTGTAAAGTAAACGAAAGTCTTCTAAGGTTTGCTTCATCCACAAAATTTGTGCACAACAACGTCCCGCGGTGATATATTCAGCCTCAGTCATTGACAATGCGACAGAATTTTGTTTCTTGCTAAACCAAGAGACTAGAGTTTTGCCTAGGAAATGACATGTGCCACTGGTACTTTTTCTATCTTCTTTGCATCCAACAAAATCAGCATCCGAATAACCAGTTAGGTCAAACGACGTAGTTTTGGGATACCATAGGCCGACAGAGGAAGTACCTTTAAGGTATCGGAAGATATGCTTAACCGCGCACAAATATGATTCTTTAGGGTTGGCTTGAAAACATACACACAAGCTAACACTAAAAATTATATCAGGACGACTAGCAGTTAAGTAAAGTAAACTACCAATCACACCTCGATACTTACGTATGTCGACTGGTTTGCCTTGTTCATCAATATCAAGCTTAGTTGAAGTTGCCGTCAGAGTGCCAAGTGGTTTGACTGCTTCCAGATTGAACTTCTTTAATACATATTTTGTGTACTTGGCTTGATTAATGAACGTCCCATTGTTGCTTTGTTTGATTTGCAGTCCGAAAAAGAATTTCAGTTCTTCCATCATGCTCATCTCAAACTCATTCTGTATACACTTTGAAAATTCTTGTCAGAAAGATTCATCAGTAGATCCAAAAATGATATCAACTACATAAATTTGAATTAAAATAAGATTGTCATTAAAAGATTTTATAAATAGTTTAGTATCAACCTTCCCTTTTGTAAAACCGTTGTCAAGTAGAAAAGAGCTTAGACGATCGTACCAAGGGCTTGTTTTAAATCCTATAAGACTTTCTTCAACTTGAAAACATAATCAGGATTTTTGAAATCAGTAAAACCTGGAGGTTGAGATACATAAACTTATTCTTTTATAAAACTGTTCAAAAATGCACTCTTGACATCCATTTGAAATAATTTAAAGTTATGAAAACATGCAAATGCACATAACATGTGAATGGATTCTAATCTCGCAACTGGGGCATAAGTTTTATCGTAGTCGATACCTTCTTCTTGATTGTATCCTTGAGCTACGAGTCGAGCCTTATTACGAGTCACCAAACCATTCTCATTCAGTTTATTTCAGAATACCCAGCGGGTGCTAATAACTGGATGTTCAATGGGCTTGATAACAAGTTCCCAACTTGATTTCGTTGAAATTGGTTCAATTCCTCTTGCATAACAACTAACCAAAAATTATCACTACATGCTTCTTCAATATTTTTGGGTTCAAGCTGTGAAATAAAAGCAACACAAGAAGCTATATGTTTACTAGAGGAACGAGTACTTACACCCCTGGTAATATCACCAATTACCAAGTCTTTGGGATGGTCTGCCAAAAATCTTATTTCTTTTGGCATATCCTCTGGATTGCTGGTTCCGACTTCTGGTTCTGTACGTGATTTGCTTGGAGAATCAGCTGGTACTTTATGTGAAGGTTCTGCAGAAGCTGTGCTTGGTGTACTTATGTCTTCATCATCATCATCGACTGAGTGTTGATTAAGTTCGTCAAATGTAACATTTATCAATTCTTCGACGATCATGATTTTCTTGTTGAAGACTCTGTACCCTTTGCTCTTCGCCGCATAACCTAAAAATATACCTTCATCGGCCTTTTAATCAAATTTACTCAGATTGTCTTTAGTGGTAAGAATAAAGAATTTACAACCAAATATTTTAAAATAAGAGATAATAGGTTTCTATCAAACCATAGCTCATAGGGAGTCTTCTTCGATATAGGTCGAATTAGAACCCTATTGAGAACATAACAAGCTGTATTGACAACTTTAGTCCAAAAGTATTTTGGTAGACTAAACTGGTTTAACATTACTCTAGCCATTTCGGATAGAGTCCTGTTCTTACGTTCCACAACTCCATTTTGTTGTGGAGTCCTACGGCAAGAGAACTCATACAGATAATCGTGTGTGTCACAAAATTACTTGAACTCTACATTCTCAAATTCGCCGCCATGATCGCTTCGAATACGAGTGATCATGAAACCTTTTTCATTTTGAACTTTCTTGCAAAAGGTGATAAATTCTGACAATGCATCATTGTTGCGTGAAAGAAAATATACCCACGTGTATCTAGAGAAATCATCTACTATTACAAATGCATATAACTTACCACCTAGGCTAGCAATTCTACTAGGTCCAAATAAATCTATATGCAGTAATTGTAGAGGTCTAGTGGTACTTACAGCATTCTTGGACATAAATGCGGATCGGATAGCTTTGTTCTTTTCACATTCACTACATATCGTATCCTTCTTGAAAGAAATGTTTGGTAAGCCTCGTACCAACTTGTTTGTGGATAATCTTGAGATTGTGTCCATGTTTGCATGATCGAGTCTCATGTGCCATAGTTGACTCTCATCACTTTTGGCCATCAAGCATCTACCTACTTTGTTAGCATTTTCTAACAGATATAAAACATATATATTGTCTTTCCTGATACCTTCAAATATAGTACTACCAGTTGAGCTATCAACTATAGTACACTTATCTTTGACAAAGTTAATGCCATAACCGTGGTCAGCTAAATGGCTTATGCTGAGCAGATTATGTTTTAACTCGGTAACTAGACAAACATCTTTAATCACAGGGTAGAAAGTATTACCAATATTGCTGATACCAATTATGTACCCTTTCAAATTATTATCGAAAGAAACGTATCCTTCTTTCTTCTTCGACAGTGTTGCGAATAATGAAGCGTCACCGGTCATGTGCCTTGAGTAACCGCTGTGGAGGATCCATTTACTTCTAGCATGTGAAGGGTGTTTCACATACAAAAGAATTTGCAGATGAAAACTTTGGTACCCATTTCTTGTAGAGTCCTGGAATGTCAGTTTTCGGTATCTATGCACAAATCTTTAAATCAACAAGCTTTCTAACTCTATATGAAAAAGGAATATGACCAACGGTGCCACAATAGTGACATCTAGCATGTTGAATGTTGAATGCAATATGTTGTGCATTATTAGTAGGTCTTGGTTTTCTAATATAGAAGAATGCATGCCTATTTGTCTTCTTGGACAATGGTTTGGTTTGGTTTGGTCTGATAGTGTTGGATTTGACAGTGTTCCGATGATTCGATAAGTGACACTTGTTAGGGCAGGAAGCGGCAACTTTAGGCTGTTTTCCTAACCTAATTTCTAATTTTTTGGAGGTGTCATGTAAAGATCTCAAATTAGCAGTAAGTGCAACATTTCTAATCAGTGCAAACTGAAGACTCTTCTTCTCTTTGAGTAAGTCTTCCTCTAGCTGGATAATGGTCTTGTCCTTTTCTTTGGATAGTCTTTTGGTCTCGTATAATAACAGCTTAACAGAAGAAAGCTCACCTACCTCACTAGAATTATCACTACTTCTAACCTTAGCTAGTAGGTTGGTAAGTCTTCCTATTTCACCTTTGTACTCCTTGAGTACCTTCTTAGAGGTCTGGTATTTACTACACAGTCTTCTGTAATCCCTAAGAGGTCAGTAATGGCTTTACCTTGTTGCTCAAAGATAAAATCATCATAAGTATCAAACAGAGGATTAGTGGTTACCTGATCGTAAGCCATCAAGCATACATTTGCAACATCATCTGATTGTTCATCTTCTGAGTTGCTAGCTTCACTTTCATGCCATATGCTTGTATTGACATACCTTCTGGATGTAGATTTCTTCAGGTAGCCTTTGTCATATTTGTTGCTTTTTCTGGTTGACGATGATGCTGTTGGACATTCTTTCTTTATGTGTCCTTTCTTCTTACAGCCATAGCAGATAGGATCTTCTTCGTTGTTGTTGTTGCTGCTATTGCTGTTGTAGTCCTAAGTTCTTCTGTTGAATCTCATGAACTTCTTAAACTTTCTTACCATAAGAGCTTGATCTTCAGAGTCAGAGTCACTATCGTCAGAATTATCTTCGACGGTTCTTCTATGTTGAGCCTTGAAAGCGATCGACTTCTCGGACATTTCCTTTGGTGAAGTATCTTCAAAGTCTTGAAGTTCCAGCTCGTGAGTGAGTAGCTTACCCATGAGTGTTTCGAGGGACATTGTTGAGAGGTCGTTCCCTTCAAAGATTGCTGTAGCCTTTGGAATCCAGTTCTTCATGAGAGCTCGTAGCAGTTTGCGAATTTTCTCATGGTTACTGTAATCCTTGCCTAATGATGACAGAGGATTTACAATATCCAGGAATCTCGTAAACATCTGAGTGACAGATTCGTTTGTCTTTATTTTGAATGCCTCATACTCCTGAGTAAGTCTGCTAATCTTTGACTCCTTAACTTGTGTTGTTCCTTCGTGGGTTACTTCGAGAAGTTTCCATACTTCATTTGATGTTGTGCAAGTAGACACCCTGTTAAATTCAGTTCTGTCTAAAGCACAAAATAAAGCATTAATTGCATGTGCGTCAAGACTGGCCTTTTTCTTTTTATCCTCAGTATACTTATCATGCGATTTTTCAACCAATACATATTCAATAAGAATACAAAGAGGCTTTTTATAGTCATCAATAATAATAGACCATAAGTCAAAATCTAGAGATTTCAAGAAGAAACTCATCCGTGTTTTCCAATAAGTATAATTTGTACAATCAAATAGTGGAGGTCTGTTTGTGGCTTGGCCTTCACTTGTGAACTTCACAGTTGCCATGTGTTATACTGTGATATATGTAACAGTTAAGAATAAAAAATATAACTGCAATGTTACCTTGCTTTACCTGTATAACCCACTCTGATACCAATTGTAGGAACGAATTGTAAAGCGCAGTACTCTAGGGGGGTGAATAGAGTAGGCAGCGAAAAATAGCTAATTAAAAAGTTAGCAGCAAGATCACAGAGATATATCACAAGCAAATAAATGTAAAGACTGAGATCAGAAAGCAAACACAAAGATGGCAAAGTATATTGGTTTCCCTCTTGTGAGGACTAGTCCAGTCAGAAGAACTCTAGCTTCCAGTTGAATCCACTATTGGAAAATACCGCAAGTTTTCAAATGAAGTCCTTGCAACTTCTAAAAATGCGAGCTTTGATCCAAAGTACTCGACCAACTTCAGTTGTGAAGTATCTTTCTTCAATCAAGCCTCTGATTACAATCACTCTGAACTTCTAGACCGTACCACACTAACAAATCGACTAGAGAATTGTAACTAGCTTGGGATTTGAAAATGAAAGCTTTAGAATACTTTAGAAGAACATAGTAAGCTTTCAAGAGAAGAGATGAAAGTGAATAAGTGAGTTGAAATGATCGAAATCCTTCACTATTTATAGTTTTTCCAAAGGCAGAACTCTGTCAGAATTCAGGCCGAACTCTATGAGAAAATCTCGGCAAGATCCGTAATTGCAGGAGGACCAAGTTCAAAATACAACGTCCACTAACCGAACTCTGGCCGAGTTCTGTCAGGGTTTTGTCGAAGTTTTTGCAAATAGATTTTTGGGACTTTTGAAATTGTTTTAAGCAGTTAGGAGCTTTTTGTAAATAGGGGCTATTTTTCAAAACATAGGATATTTTGAAAACATTTTTAGGGTAGCCTATTTGCCAGTACGACTTGGTGTACAATGTATTCCTAGACTCAATAAAAGTAAAAATTACATTGCATACAATTCATACGATAAACACAGCTTCGGTCTTGAACAGATAGGTAGCAGTTCTTTGGCAGTTGTCCAAGAGTCCAAATTGACTTGAGTAGCCCTTATATCGAGACAGAGTTTGATCAATTATTAAAATCAGGTTTGACCATGACCAATGGGCCAACAGTCGCTTTCTTCGGGTCTTCAGGTAGGACTCCATAGACTGCATAGTCTATGAACGAGAATTGCCAGTCCCGAACGTCTACGTTAGTGTCCACCTGTACAGAGTAGCTTAGATACTTATACAGGTTGTTCTTGGGGAAAACCAGCTCTCGATCCATCACCGTGACGGTATATTAGGTTCCAACTGGAGATGCCAGAGAAGCGGCAAGATCAGCGAGTGCGTCGGTCTCTATGTTTTGCAATCGAGGTACATGTTCTATAAAGAACCCTGTGAAGGTAGAAATGATATCGATTGCAGCCTGGTGGTAAGGAATCGGATCTTCATGCCGAACCTCATATTGTCCTCGAACCTGGTTGATAATCAGCTTCGAGTCACAGTAGGCCTCAATGTAGTCGACCTCCAACTGTTTAGCGAACTGGAGTCCGATGATAAGAGCGTTGTATTCAGCCACATTATTGGTGCATGATTTCATGAAGGAGTATGCACGGTGGATGACTAAGCCGTCAAGAGTGATGAGAACGATTCTGACCCCTGCGATGATCTCGTCTTTGGGCCCTGTTCTTGAAGCACTATCAAAGAACATACGCCAAACAGGATTGTCTAAGACTGCATTAGACTTTAAGACTTCGTCGAAAATGTCATTGTAGAGCTTTGACGTCTCTGGTACAGGATGTGCCGCTAAGAAGTCAACTAATGCTTGGCCTTTGACTGCCTTTTATGGGACGGACACCATGTCGTAAGTCAAAAGTAATGCCCATGTGGCTAATCGTGAGTTTAGGGCCCCCGACTTGGTCATAAGGACTCTGAGGGGATTGACTCAGGAGATGACGTGGATTGTCTGTCCAGCCACATAATGGCGTATCTTTTGAATGGCAAAGAGTAGAGCGAGACACTCTTTCTCTACAGGATTATACCGATGTTCGGCACCAATCATGGTCCTGCTAAGATAGTAGATTGCCTGTTTGTGGCTTTCGTTGTTTCTTTGGGCTAGCAAAGCACCAAAAGAATTATCCATAGCTTGGACGTATAGTAGAAAGGGCCTCCCCACAACCGGTGCTACCAGTACTGGCAGACTAGTGAGGTACTTCTTGATGTCGTCGAACGTGCGTTGACACTCTTCGGTCCAGACATACGAGACCCCTTTCTACATCAGTTTGGTGAAGGGTTGGCAGCGACCAGAAAGATTTGCTATGAATTTTCTAATGTATGTCTACCGTCCTTGTAGGCCTCAAAGTTCACAGAGATTCTTCGGGGGAGCCATGTCCAAATCGCCTTAATCTTTTCAGGGTCAATATGAATACCCTTGGTTGGCGATAAAGCCCAAGAACTTGTTACTGGAAACTCCTAGGAAAGACTTGGTTGGGTTCATCTTTAGTCGATGTGTCCGCATCAAGTCGAACACCGTCCTCAAATCATCCAAATGACTAGATTTCCTTATGCTTTTAACCGCAATGTCATCAACATAACATTCTACCATTTTTAGAGGTATTTGCAGAATATGGTACTCATAGCCCGCTGGTATGTTGCTCCACATTCTTTAACTCGAAGGACATCACTGTGTAACAGTAGATCCCTTTTGGAGTACGAAATGAAGTATGCTTTTCATCTTCAGGGAACATCTTGATCTGGTTGTAGCTGAGAATCCATCCATGAAGGACATACGCTCGAAGCCACAAGTATTGTCGATTATTACGTCAGTGATTGGGAGGGGAAACTCATCTTTTGGACAGGCCAAGTTGAGATCCCTGAAGTCTATATAGACCCGAATCTTCCCGTTCTTCTTAGTGACTGGGAAAATGTTGGCCACCTAATCCAGATGTTTCTCTTCTCAAATGAAGCCACTTTCTATAAGTTTGTTGACTTTTTTGTCGATAGCATCCATAATATTAGGGCAGAAGTGATGTTGTTGCTGTTTGACAGGTTTAGCATTGGGCAAGATGTTGAGATGGTGCATTGTGACTTGTGGGCCTAATCCCGACATATTCTCATAGCTCCAAGCAAAGACACCGATGTACTCTCGGTTAAGCTGTATCAGAGACTCTCTGTCTTCTCCATTCAAGCTTTTGCTGATAAAGATGGGTTTAGGGGAAGCCTCATTTCCTAACTCGACTTGAACAACTTCGTCTTCGGTGGAAGGTTCCTACTGTTCAAAGTGCCATTCCTATTGGGATCCTAGGCGTTGATCCTATGGTTCATCCTAGAAGAATTTAAGTATTTGGTCTTCGTCCTCAACTGGAGGAACTGTAGAGACCATATTAATGGATAGTACCTTCTTCAAGTTTTGGCCGATATTAGTTTTAGAGTCCCAATTGAGGAATCGGAGGAGTGTAAATGCATTATGGCCTCTGCCTTTGAGCTCTCCAAAGTTATTGTGGGTGTAACATAACCCAACCCCCGACAGGTGCGCTGATAGTAATTTTGAGACTTTCATTTTAGAGCACGAAGTCGTAAGGGAAGGCGTCGGCCTTTGTCATAGTTCAATCCTCTATCGCTATTCAAGTCATAGCCCATTTTCTGGATAAGGTATTTGGCTTGAGCATTGTCACAGGCTGGTGGAAGATTGACTACTTTCATTGTCGTTGTCGGGATGGGGACGACACCGTCTTGAGCTTCTGTCATTGGAAAACTTTCGAACTGGAGGGTGACTATGTTGGCAGCGACAGTCTTTTCCTCGTAGTCGAATGAGATTGTAACGCCCCAGTCCCAAAATACTTGGGACTAGATACGTATCATGCCAGCTGTATCCATACGAGTAAATGAAAGGCTCGTATGTATACATAAGCTGTAAAATGTAGAAAGCCATGCTCAAACTAAATCTCATCCACAAATATAAAGTTTTAATGATATAATCAAATAGTCATTTGTACAAACATTGGGCAGAGACATATCCACTACCAACAAGTTTAAATAAGAAAGAAATATACAAATAACTGATTTGGTCGAGCGAAGCAGATGACGAGTCCAAGGGCAATCATTACGACAGAATAGTGCGCAAGTCATGGCCTTAGCTAGAGCACCTGCAGAAAGTCATAAAACACACCTAGAGAAATCACCAGGTCCTCAGAGGGACGTAGCAAGATACAGGAAGAACATGCCATTATAACTGTAAATATAACCACTACAAAACTACAACACAACTGGTCCCTAACCATCTAAGTGATATGCACTTTGAGGACAACGTTCTACGCAGGGTCTGTAACGGATTCACGCAAGCAATTAATAAAGAGTGACCAACAAGTAGCGCTCATCCGAGACACTATCGGTCGGGTAACACGTAGCTCTCATCCGAGACACTATCTCCCAAATGTGTGTAAAAATAAATGTAGCCCCTACGCTAGTAGCTGTCCCCTCCCCCCAATGATACTATACGTGTGTCGTAACCATGACACACAAACACGTGTCATTTCCACCATACTGTTTTATAATAGATAACTGTCAAGTCTTCTAACATGCATCTATTGACAGTTATTTCTACGCATGCGCACGGGGGATCAGCCTACACGCAAGTGACCTCTATATGATACTCAAAACTCTCACACACAACTCGTGTACAATCGTGACAAGTCAATGAGATACTAAATTTGACGGTAGTCCCTTAACTCTAGGTCAACATGCAAAATAATAAACTGGAAATATAAATATAATAACTGAATAATAAAATGCAACTAAATGTAAGCAGTAAAGATGGCAAGGTATCTTGCCTGGTAGGACGCCTGGTGGTGCGATGTTCTGTCATGTTCCAATAGTCCAATAGCCATGGTTGACGGGCAAAGGTCTAAACTTGTGAGTAATAAGTAGGAATTAGTCATGATTAAGCACGATCAATTTTGATAATCAACGGGAGTTCAGGGAGAAAATACTCATATTCGTAGAAAATATTTGAAACTAATTTTTATTAGCCTATAATACTTTGGTATATATTGGGGAGAATCACCATATAAATTTGGTAAGTACATTTTATTAATAAAAAATATATATAATTTTTATGTTAAATACTTGAAAAATACAAAAATCTTTTTAGGCCATAAATACTCTAAGTTTGTAAGAATATATTTGATAGAGACTATATTTGAAAAAAATATTTTTATAAAGGTACAAAAAAATCTAGATAACTATATATACATTCTTTCCTTAAAATCTAGTCTCTTGTCAAAATTTATAGAAAATTTTTCAATAGTATATCATAACCCATAATATTTTATCATCAAAATTAGCTACTATATAAATAAATAATTAGTATAAAGGATACTAATATCATAATAAATAAAGATATCAATATTTAGTTTTTAAAATTTTATTTCAAATCACTGTTAAGTCAAAACAAACACCAATTAAAATATATATAGTTGTAACTCTAATTACTACTACCCCTACTTAATAATAATAATAAAACAGAAACATATAATAGTGATAAAATATCAGAGCAAGCTCCGCTCTTAAAGAAGAAAGAAAGCAAAACAGAAGTGGAGAGAGAGAGGAATTAAAATAGGAAAGTGATCGAGAGAGAGAGGAAGAAGAAGGGAGTTCTTACCGACGGTGGCTCCGACGGGCGGAGGGAAGTGCTCGTGCGAGGGTTCGGTGGAAGGAAGCGGCGGTGCTGGTCGTAGTGGAGGAAGGGGAAGCGGAGGCAGCTCGTCGCCCTCGGGTCGGAGCTGCGTTCGGCCGGGCTCGGCTGGGATGGCGCTCCAGTGTTCCAGCGCTCACGCCGGTGGCCGACGGACAGGGGCGGCGGCTGGGTCTAGGCGGAGCACGCCACGGGGAGGTGGTCGGTTGACCGGAGATGATCGTCGGCCTGGCACAGCTGCTCCGGACGAAGGACACGCTGGGAAAGTCTACGGATCTTGGGCTCGCGTGCGGCGGCAGAGGCACGGCGGAGCCCGCGGAGGCTGGCGCTCGGCGGAGGAACGCTCACCGTGGTGGTTGTCCAGTTCGAAAGCGGTGTCCGAGGCCGGCTCGCGACGAGGTAGTCGGAGCGCAGCCCTAAAGTCAGGGTCGGCGTGGCTCGAGGATCCAGGAGAGGTTTCCTCCTTCTCTTTCTATGGTGTTGGTGGGTGTGGGAGTGGCGATTGTGGTGGTGGCGATATCGGCAGGAGGTGGTGGCTGTGGCCAGGAATGGCCGTAGCGGTGGTTGTGGTTGTGTCAGGGTGCTGCTGGCAGCGGCTACTGGTGGGGTGACAGCGGTGGTGGTGAGGTGGTGATGGTCGGGACGGTGTCTACGGCAGTCGGGGAGTCGTGGCCGACCGTGGTTCGATGATGGTTCGGGGATGATGGGGTTGCATCGACGTGGATGGTGACGGTGGTGGTGTTGGGTCCTGGTGGTTCGGAACGAGGGTATCGAATGGCAAGGAAGTCGAAGGGTGGCTGGTCTACAGGGACTCAAGGATAGGGGTGTTCGTGTCAGGATGCTGACACGAACACAGGAATTGGGTTAGAGTTTAGGGTTGTGTCCTGCGTGACACCGAGGTAGAGAGGGTTTGGTGTCCGGGACTGTCGGACACGGAGAACCATGTATTTGTACAAATAGAAATTAGTGGATGGGAGGGGGATCGGGACACGGACACAATGCACAAGTTTTCGGTTGTGGAAATTCATGGAAAAAGAGGGCAAGTACCTCTCCTTTTATAGGAGGTGGAAATCCCATTAGGATAAGGACTAGGGTAGTTTAAACGCCCATAAGATAATCTCATAATTAAATTCAAATTAATTTAAAAATTACTCCAATCAAATCCAAATCCAATTCAAATTTTAGATAAATCTAATCTAAATTTATATAGATAAATTCCATTTTCAAATAAAAGCTATTTAAAATAAAGTCAATAAAATCTTCTCAAATTTAAATTATCACAATCAATTAAATTTAAACCAAAACACTATTTTTAAATACTTTTTCGAATAATAAAATATTAATATTAAATAAATTTCAAAAATAGATTTATATATATAAATTTATAGGTCTCGTATAAAATGAACATTTGCATAAAACCTCGTTTTCAAATTACTATTTATATAAATTTCCATGATGTAAAATAAAGTTTTGGAATTTCCAGTATGATGCATTTTTACAATTTACGAAATCAAAATTATTTATTATTTGAAAAACCATGCTTATAAATAAAATGTTTTTACAAAAATATGTAGCTCGCACATATTCGCACTCGACGAGCCATCCGAAAATATAAACTCATGTGCGACGTACAATACGACTATGCGACGTACAATACAAAGCAAAAAAAATTAAAACCAAATTATTAAAAAAAATTATAGTAGAAATTTAGGGGGTTTACATCCTACCCAACTTACAAGAATTTCGTTCTCAAAATTCAGGAATAGGTAGGGTTGAGTGCACGATTACGAGAATAATTCACCCTAACTTGAGTGGTGATAATAAATGTAGGTCGAGGAAAGGGCGAGGAGTTTAGGACAAAGATGTAGTCATATTGGATGACAAGGGTCAAAAGTGATAGGTAGGCTAGAGGGAATTCTAGTATAAGTGCCTTCGACTTTCCAAAATAGGTGAAGGCGAAAGCAATAAAGAGTTCAGAGACGATATTACGAATACGTGGTTCAAAGACGACCGAATAATCTCAAAAGAATTGTCAAGGCAGTCGTGGATGGGATTCTAGAGGCCAAGTTTTAATTATGTCCCATCTACGTAGAACAATAGGTAAAAGCGAACCAAAGTGCACTTGGTTGATCAGACCGTCATGCACCGGTTCTGATTAGACAACATGTTAGTGAGCACGCTCAATAACATAAGTCATGAACAAGATCAATAAATCAATGAGCTTGCAAAACTAGATTATAACAGCACTATTAGTCAAGATGGTAAAATCATAGGCACGAGAGTTTATCGATAATAAGTTTATGCGAGGATTCGAAAACGGAATCCAGCAAACAATTTGAACAAAAATAATCTAGATAAAAATTGATATAGTTTAGGAGACATCTCATGGCATCCCAATCAATGTCTAGATTAAAAATGACTATCATTTATCCAAGATGTGCAAGCTCACAAAATGCAACAATTTTCTAACCTCAAAATTTACAAGCTCGATACTCTTGATTCAAAATTTTATCATCATATCTCGAATCGTCTTATAAATAGTAACTTTATACAGTCTCTTCAAATTTCATAATCCACAAAAATCAAAATTTATTTTTTTCAAAAAATATATTTTTTCTCAAATTTTAACTCACAAAAATTTAGGTTCCTTAAAACATATTCTCAAATCATAAATCTCGTAACCTTAGTTCTAATCTTGATTATAACATTTTTTGAAAAATCACATACCTCATAATAAGTCTCAACTTTTGGAATTTAATAAATTTCTCAATCATTTTTTTTGGCATTTATCCATCCTTGATCATTTGAAACAAAATTTCGCAAGTCTTATTCATCTCGTACGTTTTTGCACATAACTCAATTTATGACCTTTTTTATATTTATCTTGTAATTGGACAACCATCATAATCAACTATACCTTTATTCTCCTTGATGAAATTTTCTAAGCTAGCCATATATAACTGAAGGGTGCCATGGTCAAATTTTCATCTATGCCCAAAAGAATCACAAGAACAAGGTTGTATGAATAATAACAGAGCAACAATAAAATTTTTGAAGGGAGAATCAAAACGGTTGGGAAGAAAGTATTGGTTAGGCTCAATGGTCGTGATAGGGTTTGGATAATAATTATGGATTATTGCACGAAAGTAAACATAAAAAAATGCATGGGTCTAAGCAAATTAATATAAGACACAAAAATAAAAGGCACGAGTAGCAATCAACATAAAGCATAAGCTAAGCATTTAAGGAATTAGGTGGACCATAATCATTTATCGGGTCGAAGAACATGAGTCGAGGTTGAGTCCTTGTCTATAGTTGGAAAGCATATCGATGTCATGGTAAAGGTGTAATGTAGCCCTTTTGTCTTGAAAGTCGTAGGATAAAAATAGAGTACAAGGGGGTGTGTTTTAGTGGGACATGATATGTCTACGTGAAGGTGGGCTCGTCTAGGTCTTGTATATGGAATTTGTTGGCTGAAGAAGTCTAGTGTTGTGCTCCAAATATCCAAGTCACGGTAAAGGACACAAAAAAATTTAAATAGAAAATGAGAGTTCATGAGATAATGATTAACGCACAAAATAAATGACCAAGTTAAAGCATGACATAAAGATAATTCAGATTCTAGCAGATCGGGGTAAAATAAGTTAGGAATACAGTTTTTAGAGATATGATAACCACTTGATGGGGTATGATCAAGGAACAATCTAATTGTTTCTCAAGTTTCAAATGGTTAGAAAGTCACAATAAAATCTAGATTTGAGAAAATGTCGAGTGAGTCAAGTTTGAAATATAACCACATTATTTGGTAGATGACCAACTACACTTGAGCATATACAACTATCATGGTCATGAGTGATATGGCAATTAATGTTGACTACTTTATCTATCTTGGTGCCTATCCATATTTGAATCTATAAATTTTGACTTCTTCAAAACTTTGCAATATAATTCTCCAAATAATCTAATAAATATCTTTCTAAGCTGCTAATCATACTCATAACTTAAAATTTAAATTTCTTTTAATCAACCTCAAGATAACCTTTATCATAAAAATTTCTCCAAAAATGTATCATAAACTAACCTTTCCACCTTATCTAGTCACATCAAAATCATAACTTAAGATTTTCAAAATTTCTAATCAATCTCGAATAAACCTTTATTGTGTCACAAATCCAATATATATATTTTTCTTCTTCTATCATTAACCCAAATCGTAACTCAAAATTTAAATAGGTTTTAACAATCGTAATTCACACCAGAGTTTAAAATAGATTCTCAATTTGATTATATATCCTTCAAAACATTTTTAACCAAAATTCCTAATAACCTTACTTCAAAATTTATGAACTTATTAATTAGGAACCATACAACCCAATTTAAAACCAAGCTTTATCAACCGCCCTCATAAATCTTATAATAGCATTTAAATTTTAAAAATTCTTTTCAACTAACTTTATATCTCTTCAAGGATGTATAGCTATAACTTAATAAATCATAAATATGTTCAAAGACCTTCAAATATCAAATCAATTTGTTTTCTCGATCTAGCTATCCTCTTTTTTTTGTATACCACCTTCTAATATCAAAATAAAATTCCAACTATCCCTTGAAAGCGGTAATATGCTACTACCCATCTTGGAATTAACTAATCCTTAAGATAATATTTCTTGAAAATATTGTCCCTCTTATCCTCATATCTTTATAACTCAAATAGGATCTCAATGCATACTAGTTGTCAATGTAATCCTTCTAGCCATGTGGTTGACCTATGAGCATATATTAGTGTAGTCATCTCCCTATCAAGTGTGGAAATAAGGATTACGGTAGAAAGAGCTCAAGCAAGATGTAGATCAATGAAGTTGAACAAGAGTTCAAAATTTAAGGTCAAGAAAGGATGTCAAGTAGGTGGATGAGATTCTAGACTCTAATCCAATATTGCAGGCCCGTTCGGTACATTAATATAACCGAAACGACAAACTTGACCTGCATGGACCACCACAAAAACATGTAACGCCCCAGTCCCAAAATACTTGGGACTAGATACGTATCATGCCAGCTGTATACATACGAGTAAATGAAAGGCTCATATGTATACATAAGCCATAAAATATAGAAAGCCATGCTCAAACTAAATCTCATCCATAAATATGAAGTTTTAATGATATAATCAAATAGTCATTTGTACAAACGTTGGACGGAGACATATCCATTACCAACAAGTTTAAATAAGAAAGAAATATACAAATAACTGATTTGGTCGAGCGAAGTAGATGACGAGTCCAAGGGCAATCATCACGACGGAATAGAGCGCAAGTCATGGCCTTAGCTGGAGCACCTGCAGAAAGTCACAAAACACAACTGAAGAAATCACCAGGTCCTCAGAGGGACGTAGCAAGATACAGGAAGAACATGCCATTATAACTGCAAATATAACCACTACAAAACTATAACACAACTGGTCCCTAACCATCTAAGTGATATGCACTTTGAGGACAACGTTCTACGCAGGGGCTGTAACGGATTCACGCAAGCAAGTAATAAAGAGTGGCCAACAAGTAGCGCTCATCAGAGACACTATCTCCCAAATATGTTTAAAAATAAATATAGCACCTACGCTAGTAGCTGTCCCCTTCCCCCAATGATACTATACGTGTGTCGTAACCATGACACAGAAATACGTATCGTTCCACCATACTGTTTTATAGTAGATAACTATCAAGTCTTCTAACATGCATCTATTGACAGTTGTTTTTACGCATGCGCACGGGGATCAGCCCACACGCAAGTGACCTCTATATGATACTCACAACTCTCACACACAACTCGTGTATAATCGTGACAAGTCAATAAGACACTAAATTTGACGGTAGCCCCTTAACTCTAGGTCCACATGCAAAAATAATAAACTGGAAATATAAATACAATAACTGAATAATAAAATGCAACTAAATGTATGCTGTAAAGAGGGCAAGGTATCTTGCCTGGTAGGACGCCTGGTGGTACGATGTTCTGTCATGTTCCAATAGTCCAATAGCCTTGGTTGACAGGCAAAGGTCTAAGGTTGCGAGTAATAAGTAGGGATTAGTCATGATTAAGCACGATCAAGTTTGATAGTCAACGGGAGTTCAGGGAGAAAATACTCATATTCGTAGAAAATATTTGAAACTAATTTTTATTAGCCTATAATACTTTGGTATATATTGGGGAGAATCACCATATAAATTTGGTAAGTACTTTTTATTAATAAAATATATATATAATTTTTATGTTAAATACTTGAAAAATACAAAAAAAAAAATTTAGGCCATAAATACTCTAAGTTTGTAAGAACAGATTTTGTAGAGACTATATTTGATTTTTTTTTACAAAGGTACAAAAAAATCTAGATAACTATATATACATTCTTTCCTTAAAATCTAGTCTCTTGTCAAAATTTATAGAAAAATTTTCAACAGTATATCATAACCCATAATATTTTATCATCAAAATTATCTACTATATAAATAAATAATTAGTATAAAGGATGCTAATATCATAATAAATAAAGATATCAATATTTAGTTTTTAAAATTTTATTTCAAATCACTGTTAAGTCAAAATAAACACCAATTAAAATATATATAGTAGTAACTCTAATTACTACTACCCTACTTAATAATAATAATAAAACAGAAACATATAATAGTGATAAAATATCAGAGCAAGCTCTGCTCTTAGAGAAGATAGAAAGAAAAAAGGAAGTGGAGAGAGAGAGGGATTAAAATAGGAAAGTGATCGAGAGAGAGGAAGAAGAAGGGAGTTCTTACCGACGGTGGCTCCATTGGGCGGAGGGAAGTGCTCGTGCGGGGGTTCGACGGAAGGAAGCGGCGGCGCTGGTCGCAGTAAAGGAAAAGGGAGCGGAGGCGGCTTGTCGCCCTCGGGTCGGAGCTGCGCTCGGCCGGGCTCGGCTGGGATGGCGCTCTAGTATTCCGGCGCTCACGCCGGAGGCCGACGGACAGGGGCGGCGGCTGGGTCTAGGCGGAGCGCACCACGGGGAGGTGGTCGGTCGACCGGAGATGATCGTCGGCCTGGCGCAGCTGTTTCGGACGAAGGCCGCGCTTGGAAAGTCGACGGATCTGGGGCTCGCGTGCGGCGGCAGAGGCACGATGGAGCCCGTGGAGGCTGGCATGCGGCGGAGAAACGCTCACCTTGGTGGTTGTCCAGTTCGAAAGCAGTATCCAAGACAGGCTCGCGACGATGTGGCCGGAGCGCAGCCCTCAAGTCGGGGTGGGCGTGGCTCGAGGATCCAGGTGAGGTTTCCTCCTTCTCTTTCTATGGTGTTGGTGGGTCTGGAAGTGGCGATTATGGTGGTGGCGATATTAGCAGAAGGTGGTGGCTATGGCCAGAAATGGCCGTACTAATGGTTGTGGTTGTGTCGGGGTGCTGCTGGCAGCGGCAACTGGTGGGGTGACAGCGGTGGTTGTGAGGTGGTGATGGTCAGGACGGTGTCTACTGTAGCCGAGGAGTCGTGGCCGACCGGGGTTTGGTGATGGTTCGAGGATGATGGGGTTGCATCGGCGGGAATGGTAACGGTGGTGGTGTTGGGTCCTGGTGGTTCGGAACGAGGGAGTCGAATGGCAACGAAGTCGGAGGCTGGCAGGTCTGTAGGGACTCAAGGACAGGGGTGTCCGTGTCAGGATGCTGATACGAATACAGGAATTTGGTTAGAGTTTAGGGTTGTGTCCTGCGTGACACCGAGGTAGTGAGGTTTTGGGGTCCGGGACTGTCGGACACGGAGAACCATATATTTGTACAAACAGAAATTAGTGGATGGGAGGGGGATCGGGACACGGACACAATACACAAGTTTTGGGTTGTGGAAATTCATGAAAAAAGAGGGCAAGTACCTCTCCTTTTATAAGAGGTGGGAATCCCATTAGGATAAGGACTAGGGTAGTTTAAACGCCCATAAGATAATCTCATAATTAAATTTAAATTAATTTAAAAATTACTCCAATCAAATCCAAATCCAAATCCAATTCAAATTTTAGATAAATCTAATCTAAATTTATATAGATAAATTCCATTTTCAAATAAAAACTATTTAAAATAAAGTCAATAAAATCTTCTTAAATTTAAATTATCACAATCAATTAAATTTAAACCAAAACACTATTTTTAAATACTTTTTCGAATAATAAAATATTAATATTAAATAAAATTTGAAAATAGATTTATATATATAAATTTATAGGTCTCGTATAAAATGAACATTTGCATAAAACCTCATTTTTAAATTACTATTTATATAAACTTCCATGATGTAAAATAAAGTTTTAGAATTTCTAGTATGATGCATTTTTACAATTTACGAAATCAAAATTATTTATTATTTAAAAAACCATGCTTCTAATTAAAATATTTTTACAAAAATATGTACCTCGCATATATTCGCACTCGACGAGCCATCCAAAAATATAAACTCATGTGCGACGTACAATACGACGTACAATACAAAGCAAAAAAAATTAAAACCAAAATATTAAAAAACAATTATAGTAGAAATTTAGGGGGTTTACAGAGATGACCTTAGCGTCGATGTGGCGCTGGATCTGCCTCTTCAATACGTAGGAATCACGTATTGAATGGTGAACATACTGGTAGTAGTGGCAGTATTTTGGATTGTCCACCTTTTCCACTTCATTTGGACGCTTTGGAGGCAGGAGTTGAAGCTTGCCACCCTTTATCAACATATCGAAGAGTTCTAGTGTATCTTCATCGTTGAAGGAGTAGGTTTCTTTCGACATCGGTGCTTCAGCCGGCTTCTGGCTTATTGACGCTGAACCTTTGGAGATGTTGACGGTCATGGCTTGCTTCCCTTTACCGTCCTTGGGGATGGGGTTGTTGTTCGATGGGCGCTTCCCTTTGTCTTCGAGTGAGGGAAAACTCAATCCCAGCAGTTGCATGTCTCAGGGCTTTCTCTCTGCCACATCTTCCTCGATGATAAAAGGCGTCCACTCGATGTATGGAGTACTGTACCATAACTTGATTGTAGGAAGCATGTTCTTGCGACACGAATCCATGAGCATGGGTTCGGGCACACCAGGTGGTAGCCTTAGAGCTGCCTGGTGGAAGCGCTCAATATAAGCACGTACAGGCTCCTTCTCCTTCTGGACAATGTCCATGAGAGTAGACATCGTCACGACCATTCCTCTTTCGTAGAAATAAGCAAGAAAGAGACGTGTCAAATCGTCAAACGACAAAATACAATTTTTGGGGAGACTGTAAAACCATTTGTAGGCTACCCTATTGCAATGCCCTACGAATATGTTTGTGAGCAGAACGTCGTCTTTTGGCAGATGCCCTGTTACCGAGGTAAAATACCTCAGGTATCGACGATGAGACTCCTTCGTATCAAATGGCACAAGCGTTCGCGGCTTATACTTGGAAGGATATATCACATTATCCTATTCGGCAGGATATGGTTGCCGAATTCCCATCTTTTGGAGTGATTCTCACTTTTCTCTGGCGTCATAGTGAGCGTATAATTCTTTGAGGGCCTGTTGCATGTCATTCGACATAGCAGGTCCTGTTGTTGAAGGAGTAAATGACAGTGACACCACTTGACTCAAGATGGAAGGCACATTAGACCCGTCGTTCATCCCCGAGTCTTGGTTTACAGGAGCAGGGACATTGGATGCCAATTTCTCCTTGATCTCTAGGACTACTGAAGTCAAGGAAAGCATAGTTTCGCTCAACGTATTCAGGCCTATTTCCAGGGCTTATATACGTTTCTGCTGACTGGATCCTTCGTTGCTTTCCATGTTGTCACCTTCGGCCATGAAAATAGACATCATGTATGGATACATAGAAGGGACAGTGGATCTTTCACTTTCGGGTTCAAACGCCTGAGTCCCATCGTCTCGAGGGTAAACAAGTAGATTGTGATCGTCCTCGGACTCGTTATAGTTGCTACCCCCAGCTTTTTGGCTTCTTCCGCCTACGAAGGCATCTATATCATACAATCCTTCATTGAGTTGGAACACGGGTTTGTCATGAATGGTAGCGGGTTGGCTACCCCCAACTAATATTGCAGCTGAAGCAACATCCCCTTACGACAGGGATCCAGATTTAGTGCGTGTGTATTGGAACACGCCCGTACCGGGCACCCCCATCTTGCTACCACCAGGTCGGCCTTTGGATTTATTGGCCGAAATCGGGGGATTCTTGGAAAGCTTCTTGAGAGATGGAGAGCCCAGCGCCGCGTTATATTAAGCAACGCAGAGTTCATCTTCTTTTTTACTCGATGATCCTTTGCCGAGTCTCTGATGTACAGACGTCATCGGTCGTAGTCTTTGGAAGACGGACCACCTCTTCGGTGGTGATGCGGCTGTTTGGCAATATCAGCAGTTGATGGTGATCTTGGTGCATGTGTGCCTTGGGCCAGCCCTGTTTTGCGTCACAG
The DNA here is from genome assembly GCA_029216955.1 of Iris pallida. Taxonomy (NCBI): domain Eukaryota; kingdom Viridiplantae; phylum Streptophyta; class Magnoliopsida; order Asparagales; family Iridaceae; genus Iris; species Iris pallida. The sequence goes on from JANAVB010013962.1 coordinate 88,155, forward strand.
AATCCTCATTTGCTTTGTGCTTGTGGGAGGTCACCTAGATGCGAGGTCTCCACTTCTACACTCTTTTCGTGCGTACAGGAAAGCTGCGCGCAGGAATGAGGATGTGAAGGTAGCTTCCCTCTTCTCAGTTCCTGCGCATGAGATATACCTAGGTCATGATCAGAGAGTTACTGGTTAGGCAGACTCACTCCATGCTCATAGCATCGCCGCTGGCATGAGTCTATTCCCAGAGTACGTACCCCCTGTCTTGAATCATGCGCATGAGCTCTCAAGTGACATCGAGATTTCATGGGTCGAGGCATCGGAGTACTCGAGCCAATTTTGTATAGCTTTCCATCGGCTGAGCCCGTGACTGTCAACGCAGGCCTTTGTTCAGCTGTTGGCATAGCATATTGATCGCACAGGGCGCGTGCTGTCTTGGATTCTTCCTACTACCAATAGAAGGTGTATAATATTCAGAGTCCAACTAAGTGGTCGACATAGCACTTTGGTCATGTAGGGCGTGTGCTGCCTTGGATTTCTTCGTGCCATCCCTGGAAGGTACATGGCATTCAGAATCCAATATGATTATGGACATAGCACGTTGTTCGCACAGGGCACATGCCGCCTTGTACCTTTTTACGTTACCCCCAGAAGGCGCGTAATGGTTAGAGCACTAGCAGAAAAATAACGAATTAGCGACGTTTCAAAATATCGTAAAAATGACGAAAATAATCTGAATCTGCGACGTTTTTTGCGACGTTTTGTTGACGTCACAATTTTGCTAGTCGCTAATTCGAAAAGCGTCGAAGAACGTCGAAGATTTGCGACGCTTTACGACGTCATCGAAAACGTTGCAGATTGGCGACACTTTGTGACGTCCTCAGAGACGTCGTAGAATTGCGACGCACTTTGCGATGCCCATAGACGTCACAGTTTTGCGACGTTTTGCGACCTTCGTAGACGTCGCCAATTTGTGATGTTTTGCGACAGAAATTTGTGACACATTGACACCAGACTGGTGACGTATTGATACAAGAATTGTAATATTTTGTGACGTTTAATGACGTCGTAAATTTGTGACCTTTTCCAATGTCCTTAGACGTCGCAAATCTGCTATATTGTGCGACGCCTCTAGACGTCGCTGATTTGCGATGTTTTGCGATGATCACATGACGTCACAGATTAGCGACGCTTTGCAACATTTTGTGGCATCGCAAAGTGTCGCATAACGCAGGGCCGGTCCTGAGTTAATGGGGGCCCTAGGCAAATTTTTAAAATGGGGCCCATATATAATATAAAAAAATTGAACTAAAAAATGATACAGCCAACGCTAGAACCTAGGACCACTTGTGTACAAGTATAACAAACTACCACTACACCACAAATATTTTATGATAAATGAGGATCATATTATATATTAGTTCTATTTTCAATATAAGATTACTAATATATATATACATTTAAATTGATTTTTTTGGGCCCCCAAATTTCATGGGGCCCTGGGCGGTCGCCCTGGCCGCCCTGGACCAGGGCCGGCCCTGGCAGAACGTGGCTAATTCTGAAAAAAATAAAAAAATAAAAATATCCAACATTCCAACAGCTAATTTGGTATAAAAGACAGCATTTCAGTAGGCACACGAATGAACAAGTGCATCCAACATCAGAAGTCCACCCAACATCAACAAGTGCATTCAAGAAGTCCATCCATCCAACATCACAATTCAACAAGTCAACAAGTCAACAAGTTCATCCAACATCAACAAGACCATCCATCCAACATCACACCGGTAGTAAAAACATATCTAAACAGTACACCCAACCACTAAAAAAAGAAAAAATATCTAAATATTAGACCCAACAATGGGCCAATACACAAGCATGCATAAAAAAAAACTACTGATTGGTAGGAGGAGGAACACCGGCTAAGCGAGACATGAGCTACTGATACTCCGCCAACAATATCGTCACCGTATCTGACGGCAGCAAGTTGGAATAGTCAGTGGTGGAGTAGAAACGGCTATAGTGGATGATGTTCCATGCTCCAATGCTCGCAGTCGGGCATCCATGGAAGATATCAGGTTGTTGTTGCTCTACATCACATCAGCACTCATACTTCTGAGCTTCACAATGTTACGCTCGAGCGCATCGAATCATGCAGTGAGCCCCGTATTGTCCATCTTACCACATAGGGTATCTCCGTCCTCCATTGCATCTCATCACGTAACTCAGCGATCTGACGTACCACGATCTCCTGGACGTGCACCGATGCCTGCGAAGCCGACGACGTAGGAGTGCACACTGACAGAGGGGGCCCTGGATGACTCAGTTGCCAAACGAGCATCATAGGATCCCGTACCGTAGTACGTACCCCGATGAAGACCGCCAATGGCGGTCATCCAGAGCTTGTCCGGTGACGGAGTTGCAGGTAGCTGCACAGAAGTATCGGGCGCTCCCTCTGCAGGCGTACTAGCAACCGCCTGATTACGTAACCTAACATACTTTTCCTAGAAAAATATCCCAGTATAACGTCTATGGTATTTATTTGCATGTCTATAATATGTTAAGAGATTTGTTTATTGTATATATATATATATATATATATATATATATATATATATATATATATATATTGACGGAGTTGTACTTAAATTATATATAATGAAGTCGAACATAAATTGGTCGATGTGGCCCTCTCGTCGACGAACTGGTCGCCCTTCCGATGGAAGGCCAGGAAGACGGTCACCATGTTCACATCCTCTCCTTTTTGTACCTATTAAAAGATAATGTTTATAATTAAAATAAAATATTTTATCCAACTGTGTAGAAACTAATATATATTTAATATATGATACATACCAGACGACAAAAATGTTCCATCATGGGAATTGATCCACCATACTACTTACTCGACAACGACCGTGCTATCTTTGCCTTTTCTGATTTCTTCTTGTTCCTGGGATCCTAGAATTTCATCTTCATCTCCGCCCAATGTATGGGCATGATCCAACCATGGATCGGCCTTCCATCACGTTCACGAGCCTTTTGGAGGCTGATCGCATCGCGGATAAGCTTTTCGACGACGGAGGAAAATTGATGCTCGATCTTGGCAGCCCGATAGGGTAGATAGAAGTAGGTTTGCTGCAACAAATAAAACATAGAGTTTTACAATAAATGATCATTGATACTAAAAATATATGTAATTAAATTTTACCGTGAAGTGGGCAAACCAAAAAGCCTTTCTTTCTTCGGGAGCGGAGGAGTAGTTGATCCAAGACCCACCATAGTTCTGCCTCAAAAAATGTCCCAGTCTTCTTTGTATGACCGAGGGTCTATATCTGTACAACCACAATTAAATTCATGAATATATATATAGATGTAATAAAAAAATAAATACTAATTTTAGTTTTTAGGCCCGTCTGTCCAAATCTTCATCCACCTTTCCTTCGGAGGCGCGCATGGTGGATCGCTCTTGTCTACATCCTCAGTGGGAGCGATGTCCTCCATATGCTCCTCTTTCTCCATGGTGCCGATAACTGGAGGAATAGTAGAAGAGCTGGGAGCAGGTCGGAGCCTAGAACTGATTGTCCCAGGAGTATTGGCAAGACCCGGCGATGGACTACTCGCGGATGGAGGAATACTAGACGGAGCATTATACTCGTGATTGGGACCTGAAACTGTACGGTATGGTAGAGTACTACTGGAGGGTTCGGAACTACCCCGCCGTCGTACTGCAGAACTACCTCCGCGTCGTGGCATACCTGCAAATAACATATGATAATAAAATACAAACATAATATATACATATATATATATGTATATATATATATATATATATATATATATATATATATATATATATACATATATATATATGTATATATATATATATATATATATATATATATATATATATATATATATATATATATATATGTCAAAGTATCACAAAATTAGACCAGTGGACCATACAACACAATAATAGACAATAAAAGTATCTAGTCTACTTGTCATATGACCCATGAAGCTCAGCCCAGACCCTCAACCAATCTGCACGCATCGTGGATGCCATTTGGAAGAAAAAATATAATCAATATACAAGTACAAATCAGTACCCAAATGAGACGTGAAATGGGATGTGAAAATTATATTACTTTCAATCATCTTCTGAAAATTCATCTTCTTCGTCATGCTCATCGTCTTCTTCCTCCTCCTCCTCATCTTCACTTTCATCTAGTAGATCTTCCTATTCGGATATTTCTATCTCTTCTACATAATAATTAGACGTGGAATAAGGAACTTTCGTCGAGTCCACATCTATAATATTTGGTAGAAGAGGTAGCTCCTCTTGATAAGCTACTTCATGAACGTCATAGGTATTTCTTGCCTTGGTCTTGCATACTGCCCACCAGTCTAACCTCACTGTCCCCCGTTTAGGATATGTTGTAAAGTACACAAGCTGAGCTTGATTGGAAAGAACAAATGGTTCATAGCCCTGATACCGACGTCGGTAGTTTATATCCACAAGACCATGCTTATCCATAATTCGTCATCTTTGACATATGTCTTGGCGATACCTAGCTAGCACTTACCTACATACCTAGTATTTGACATATGTCTTGACACTGTACCAATCATACCTACACTTCTAGGATACTCTATACACTCTAGGTACTAGGATACTTCTTAGCATAATATTACACTTCTTCATCTGTGTGTGTGTGTGATAATTCTTCATCTTTCTTTTTGTTCAATAATAATAACAGATACTTCTCTTTTTTCAATAATTTTTCTACAGAGTTCCTGAAGGACTCTATAGGTTACAATACGTTATCAACATGCTTTATTATGAAGACTATACGATCGATGTAGGTAGTTTTTTCTTCTTTTTTTTCATATCTAATCTATTCTTCTGCAAAATTAATTTGAAGGGTATATCACGTAGGAACTGTAGCCGACAAGCAAGTATAACTCACTATACAGTAAAGTTTAGATGGATGTAATAAAAATGATCATAAAGGCAGATGGGGTCGGGGGCGGAGGATAGAGGCAGAGAGGAGGGGGTCGGGGGTAGAGGGCTGAGGCGTAGGGGGTCGGGGGCAGAGGTGGTCGGGGGCGGAGGGCAGAGGCTATCCAAATACAGAGGTCGAGGGCGGAGGGGAGGGGGTTGAGGGCGGAGGGCAGAGGCGGAGGGGGTCGGGGGCGGAGGGCAGGGGGTTGGGGGCGGACAGATATAGGGATAGGCGGGGTCGGGGGTGGAGGGGAGGGGGTCGGGGCATAGAGCGAAGGGCGAAGGCAGAGGAAGGGAGGGGGTCGAGGGTGGAGGGGAGAGGGTCGGGGCAGAGGGGAGGGGTCGATCGGAGGGACCGACGGGGAGGGATCGAGGGCAAAGGAGAGGGGTCTGACATTTACCTTGCAAACGACGACGGTGATGACGACGACGGTGGCGACGGAGGTGGTCGGACAGAGAAGGAGGGGGAGATCTACTGAGGGGGTGAGAGTTTTGGAGGGAAATTTTTTGGAAGGAAATGACAAATGAGCCCAGCCCTAGGTGTTAGCAAAAAATTTACGACATCGTTTAAGTGACGTTGCAAAGCGTCGCTAATCTACGACGCTTTTAACAAAACGTCGCAATGCATCATTGATCAGCGATGTTTTGCGACGTCTTTTTTATGTGTCGCCAATATCATGATTTAGCGACGCTTACAAACTGTGTCGCAAAAAGCATCGCTAATTTATCTTTTTCTGGTAATGAGAGTCCAATATAGCCTTATCCGATGGGTAGACAATTCTGTCAAAGACAGAAGTTCTCGCCTGCGTAGCTGCCTTCGTGTGTGGGTCGGCCACTACGTGCTTCCTCCGGTGTCGTGCCTTCGTCAGGCCTGCAATAGTATAGTTGCACTCCTCGCTGCGCTTTTCAGGAGCAGAGACTGAACGAAGTGACACGGCAGCAGCAGTCGAAATCTCCTTTGGGGCTTCGTCGTTCAGGGGATTCTGGAGCGCAGTCCCCTCCGTCGTGCTGCTCGTCGCAGCAGCCTTCAGCACCCAGGTACGCTGAGTCTTCTTCGGTTTTACGAGCCGCTTCGAAGGACTTGACTTCTCTCCAGAGAGAAAATCTTTAAAAGCTTGTCGGTCTTAACGTACGACCAACATCTTTTGAGAAGATCCTAGCAAGTTGTCGTCAAATTGCGTCACCACCTTCTGGTTGGAGGAGAAGGATCTCCCCAGCAGAATCGCCATCTTGTTTGCCATGACAAAAAGTTGAACAAACTTTTGTATTCAAATGTGTAAAAAGTACAAAATGGAATCCAGAACAAGAGATTTAAGTATAAGAATTTTTGAGGAAGTGTGACGATGGAGATCGAGCTCTGCAGCAGCTCCTTTACTCCGATGACGATCTGACGACGACTTGAACTTGCTTTGACTTTCTGACGCTCGAGATTGGTGCTCGAGGTTGCTGATTAGGAAAATGCTGACCTTTTTAATGAAGGAGAACTCCTTCTATTTATAGGCCTAGCACATATGTGATGTGCTTGAGGTTTGTTAGGCATACATGAGCATTGCACGTTGAGATGTGAGAGAATCTACTGTCATTGCACGGTGAGGGCTGCTGCTGAGCTGACATGTGGTAGATATTGAGATTCTCTTCTATCAAAATCTCGAGTGGTTATCAGCATAACCGAATAAACGATAGATGGCGTGTCTCTACTGCTCGAGGCTTTTAGTTCAGATGAAGCCGAACGGGTTTGGCTCCTATCCAAGGAGTCGGATTTTGTCTCTATCTTTAGGGTAGCGGTTTAAACAAACCGATTGTTTATTGCCCTTATCAAGAGAACCAAATTCTGTTCTTATCTTTGGAGCGGCAGTTTAAACAAACCGATTGGATCATATCTGAAAAGGTATAAGTGTCGGACTAGCCACGTGAAATAATGCTACCTCATAGGACTGTATATCTATGCGAGCTGCACTTCTAGTGAGGCTTCGATGGTATTGCGCTTTTTAGGCGACAAGGAGACTGTGTTTCGAAGATGATGGAGTTATTGCACTTTTGGGGCGACGAAGAGACTGTGTTTCAAAGACGAAAGAGTCACTGCGCTTTTAGGGCGACGAGGAGACTGTGTTTGAAGGCAACAGGGTCACTACACTTTTGGGCGACAAGAGACTGCGTTTCGAATACGACTGAGTCACTGCACTTTTGGGCGATAAAGAGACTTATGTTTTGAAGACGACTGAGTCACTACACTTTTATGAAGCAATGAGGGACTTCTGAGAGCTTTGTGGAGCCACTGCGCTTTTATGAAACGTCTAAGGACTTTCTGAGAGCTCTTTGTGATTAATGACTTCTCTTGTATCTGTTGAGCCAATGTATCTTTAATTACCGCCGTCTTTTGGGGAATTCAAGAAGTTCGTGGCCTAGGATTCAGTCAAATGAACATATTAAACAAGATTCATCATGCTGAGTTCTAGGTTCATTCTATTAATTTGGGGGTCTTTGACCGATGGCATGTAGAGTTTGGGGTTGGACCACACTCATCCTATATAAAGGAAAGTTTTTCTGAGGATCTATGTCCATTGTCTTTTAGCATTCCTACAGTCATGCTCGATCCCAACTTAGCTTCAAACGGCCGTTGGCCTTGCGCAAGTCGACTATTGGTTGTAGATCTCTTTGTTGAAAGAAGCTGTGTCCTTGTAGAATAATGACTATTGGGTTTTGAGATGCACTTGAGCATTTGGCATAAGGAGTTCGAACCTGAACAACATCTTGGAGGTCTTCGAGGTCCAAGCTACTAGGTTTGGATTTATTGCCAAGTCGAAGAGCCACATGTTGTGCTCTGCCCCGCTCAATAGTCGTAGTAGTGTTGCGAGCAGGAGCTGCGTTCTTGCTCAGGCCAATAGCTGCTTCATTAGCCATATTGGAGTTCCTCTGACTATGAAGTGGCTTGCTCTGATGAGGAAAGTGATTCGCTCTGATACTGCTGCGTGTTTAGGGGGCTGCGCACTTTCTGAAGACTACCCATTTATAGACATTAGGCATTTTAGTCTTTATATGTAATTATGAAGAATTTGTAATAGATCTTTGTAGTAATGATTTTAATAAAGAACTTTTCCTTTATGCACTATCTTCGTTCGTCTCTTGTGACTTGTTCTTGTCTGCGCTTTTAGACAATCGTTATCTTCTGCGCTTTTGTAAACTATAGGCATCATCTGTTGTTATCCGCGCTTCTGTGATTGTTGCGCTTATTTTCATGCTTCTATAGTATCCACAACACATCCAGTCTGACTCTAATGAAAGATAAGTCCAGGAGTCCAGTCAAAACATGTACACAGGGGATCAAACATCAAGTAACATCTAGAGATCATAAGAATCACCTATATGCCATGTAGTACGAATACATGTATCATGTCTATGTGTCAGTAGGAAAAATCATGACAGTATATTGATAATGAATAGGTAAATCATGTACAACATATCTAGTGTGATTGACTGATAAGAAACTATAAGCAACGTAAATACTACAAATCATGTTGGTAAGGTATACTTGCCTAGAGTTGTCCAAACTGTGCTGAAACTGTAGTTCCAAGGTCTATTCCACTATCCATGAGAACCACACTCCATGCAAATATCTATCAACCTAAATCACAAACAAATATATATCACATACTAAGGTACACGTATGACAAATAACTCCCACCTAGATAGCTTGGGTTGTTCTAGTCGCGTATTACCTTAGGTTATTTAAGATACTTGTTAATTATATCGCCTAGAACTATGTCGCACTAGTCTCTATAATTATTATTGCCAATAATATGAATGTCAAGTTATAGGTTATTAAAATATCTAAGTTTGTACCTCGTTACTCGTACAACAAAATCTTCGACACGCAAATTGTGACAAGATAATTAATCGCAAGGCTAACAATCTTATCTTAGCGGTCCACATGATCACCTTGTCAATTTCAGCGATGTGAGATCACTGGAATCGACAGATCTCAATTTCGTCGCCCGAATTCCGAATACGAACATAACAAGAATCAATTATAATTAAGGGTGATACATAAAGAAAAAGCTACAGGCATCGTCGAATGATGAAATAAACATCACCAACGTGTCCAGAATAGTCAAATTAGTTAGGATGGCCTACCCATAAGTCCAATTTGGACACAAGGACAAAATGATAATTTTGGATCAAAACATTATCCACCGTTGGACCCACTTTGCACCAAAAACGTGCCAGGATAAAAGTTCTCTAAACCTAGCAAATTATATGTCTGTGAGTCCAAAATGATGATACAAACCCAACGGTATATCCAAAATTAGATTCCGATGAGCTGATCTCAAAATGACCCGTTGACCCAAACGTTGGAAGCCGGTTTACAAGAAAATACGCGTAGGAGCCAAAGTCCTCTAAATCTAGCAAAATATATGTCAACGAGTTCAGAATGACGATATGAACCCAACGGTATATCCAGAATTGGACTCCGATGAGTCGATCTCAAAATAACCCATTGGCTCTGACAGTATATATATATATATATATATATATATATATATATATATATATTTTATATATATTTTATATATAAAATATATATATTATATATATATAAAATATATATATATTTATATATATATATATATATATAAATATATATATATATATATTATATATATATAGAGAGAGAGAGAGAGAGAGAGAGAAAGAGAGAGAGAGAGAGAGAGCTTTATAATAAATAAAATTTGTAGTACTAGAATTTTATATATATATATATATATATATATATATATATATATATATATATATGGACTTCTTATAATAAATAAAATTTGTAGTACTAGAATTTTATATATATATATATATATATATATATATATATATATATATATATATATATATATATATATATATATAAGATGGCTCTCCCTTTTCCCTCCTTCCCCGTGAAGCTCTCCCCTCTCCCTTGGCCGGCCTAGGCCGGCCACCCCTCTCCCTCTCTCATCTGTTCCTCGACGATTCCACCCCGATGGCTTCCCCATGGCCCCCGGAGACGCAAGACTGGTTTCGTCTCCTCCTTCCCGCCGCCCTCCGGTCCCGTCCCTCTTCTCCTTCCCCTCCGAACTCGACCTCGCCGCCGGTCGATCCTGAGGCCGCGCAGCCCGGAGCTCGCCTCCCCGCGTCGGTTCTCCGGGATGGTCCACCCAGTCCCGTGCAGAGCTCGCCCGCCGACTCTCCGCCCTCCTCCGTTTCGTCCGTCGGCACGGACGCCTCCGGCCAACTCCAGCTGCCCATCCCAGTTCCCGCCCAGCCCCTCCGTTCGAAATCACCTTTCCCCCCTTGGAAGGAGTGAGGCTCAACACAGCTAGCCTTGGGCCCCCGCCCTCCAGTCTGCTTTTGGCACGTGCCCCGAGGTCCTTCTCGAGCGCGCTGGCTCCTCGGTATCCGACCCTATCGAGCTGTCTCTGGCATTTGCACAGTTTCTGACGTCTCCGGCTGGTGCGCAGCTCTTGGAGCTCTTCTCCCAGCAGCTTCGGAACGCGCTGGCTCAGGGTGGGCCACCCCCCTTGCGTAATCCTCCTCTCCTCCCTCTTGCGCAAATCAGCGCCTCTCCCCCAGCGCAATCGAACCCCCTCCCGTCTGTTCGCCTCTCCCCTCACCTCCCGACACTCATCCCCCCTCCCTCCTTTCCCCTCCTCCCCTACCCTATGCCCCCCCTCCTTTTCCCCCTAGCACACTGTCCTCTCGCCAACCCCCCCTGCGCAGCCCCCCCTCCACCCCTGCGCAGCCCCTCCCCCTTTCCGCGGCTCTCCCGTGAGCTCTCGCCCTTCCCCGACGATCCCCAGGTCCGGCGCTTCCGCGCTCGCCGCATCACTGATTCCTCCTCACCTCGCGACTCCCCCCTGGGCGCCCCCTCCGCGTCGGAGGCTTCCGCGGCGCGCACCATCCCCTGCGCTGGCGTGGCCCCTGCCTCCGGCTCGAGCGGTGCGTCACCCTCCATTGCCCCTCCACTCCCCCTTTCAGGCAGGCCTCCCCAGGCTCCCACTACTTCCTCCATCCTTAGCGTTGGGGTTGCATCCTCCCAGAGTGGCTCCCCTTCCGGCCATCCCGGCTCAGTGGGACTCTCCAACCCCGGGCCGTCTCAGCCCTCCTTTGCCGCCATGTTGCGTCCGGACCTCGCCCCCTCGAAGGGCACTATACTCCCAGACGTTGATCTGCAGGACATTGATTATTCCCATGAGTCCCCTGCTCCGGTCATCCCTTTCTCCGAAGTGGAAGTAACCTCGCTGTCCGCGGCCTTTCCTCATACCTTCATTCTGAAATTCTCGTCAGGGTGCCCCAAACTTGCCAAGGTTCAGGAAGCGATTGCCAAGTGGAACCTAGCGTCTGATTATCGGGTGGCCCCCTTGACCCCAGGCACATCCTCCTCCACCTATCTTCGGATCGTGATCACAGAACTATGTGGTCCAAGGGCACAGCCAAAATCGAAACTCACCACATGAAGATAATCAAGTGGACCCCAGAATTCAACACCAAAGAAGATTCAGCCAAAGTGGCAGCGTGGGTTACCCTCCCCAATCTTTCCCTCATTTGCTTTGTCCCAGCGGCGCTAAGATGCATCGCCAACTCATTCGGGACGTACGTGGCCACGGCGCCCGAGACCAGCAACCTAACCAAAGCCTACTACGCCAAACTCTGCGTTGAACTAGATCTCACTTCAGAACCACCTAACTTCATCACCATCGAGCTGGGCAACCACACCCACACCCAACAAATCCTCTACGACAACTACATACTGTTTTGCAACCACTGCCATTTAAGAGGCCACCTTCTGAAGTTTTGCCACCGCCTGCACCCGGAGCTCAAAAAGAAGTCATCCAGGAAAGACAACGACCTTCCGGGGGGAAGATCGCCCAAGTCGCCCATCCTACCTCTCCCGAATACCCACATACGATTCGTTTCCAGCCCAACGAGCCAGTCTCCGACGATCATCCGAGCAGAGCTCTGATCCCTTACACTCCCCAACACATAGCAACCTCCAACCAATTCGCCATTCTCGACTCAGAAGATCTGGAGCCGGCCACCACCCCCGACGGCTCTTGGCTCCCCGAGCTCGCATCTCCCTCACCCCACTCCCCGCATGCGGAGAAGAGTTCCGCCGTGAGCAGCGCAGAGCCACGGACTTCCTCCAGTGGTATGGAGGCAGAAGCCACGGTCCCTCCCCCAATCAAAGCAGCTCCACATTCCTCCAGCGGAAACCCAGTCGAAAACGCTTTAGCCCTCCTTGGTCCCGACCAAGCGAGGAGAGGCATGCAAGTCTTAGCCGCAGGAGTCCCTCTTCAGCAGTTGTTGACCGACAAAGATCACGACTCCCTGACCATTCCTCCGGAGGACCCCGTTGTCGACTCAGCTGGAGACCTAATAGGCCCCTCCTCAAGCCCGAATGTACACCACAACTGCAACCCCCCAACCACATCAAACACGGTGGTACCGAAATCCCAACGGAGCAAGGAAGGCGCAGACACGACCATCACTATCCTAACCAGATCCGCCGCAAGGAGGAACAAAAAATCCCCCCACTATTCCATAAATGCTTAACATCCTATCTTGGAATGTTCGAGGCTTGGCTAACAAACCGACTCTAAGAAGAATTTCCAGCCTCCGAAAAATTCACAAAGTTGACATCTTCATCATCATCGAACCCAAAATCCCCTCCAAACGTCTTAAATCCACCCAAATGGCCCTGGGCCTTCCCATAGCGATTGCCGGCAGGCACGATATTTGAATTTTGGCCTCGAAGGATGTTAATCTCGACATCATCCAGAACTCCCAACAAGCCCTCTCTTGCTGGGTCACTCATCCCACTCTTCCGGAGCGAGTCATCCTTTCAGCGGTTTACGACAGCTGTGTCATCGCTGAATGCAAAAGCCACTGGAACGATCTTCTCGACATCCACCTCCACAACACTAACTCCCCCTGGCTTTGCATAGGGAACTTCAATGCCATCACCCACAGAGAAGAGAAGATCGGAGGTCGCCCCACACCCCTATCAGCCATGCAAGACTTCAACGACTTTATATTCAACGCTCATCTTACTCCTCTCCAGTTCAAAGGTAGCGAATTCACCTGGTGTAATATGCAGGACGGCGATCGCCGTCAATATTCCCGTCTGGACAGAGCCCTCACCAACGCTCGCTGGCACGGAATGAGGCTCAGCTCGACCCTATCCCACCTCAACTCCGCAGAATCCGATCACGCCCCTATTCTGGTGGAGAGCAATAACATCGACCACCCTCACAAAAAGAACTTCCAATTCCTAGATTTCTGGACTGACCACCCGCAGTTCTCGAGCATCGTTGCTGAAGCCTGGAACAGCCAAGATTTCCCCAACCCTCTCACTCGGGTTTGTAACAAGCTCAAAGCCACCAGGAAAGCCCTCTCCAATTGGAGCAAACAAGCCTTTGGGGACATTTTCCAAGCGATCCGCGTCGCCGAGGACGACGTCGCTCGAGCTGAAGCAAAATTTCTAACCGACCGATCCCCCGAGGCTAGAAGTGCCCTGAACCTCACCAAAGCCATGCTTAAATTCAGACTCAAAATCGAGACTGACTTCTGGAAACAAAAAGCCAGACTGAAATGGGACAGCGACGGGGACAAAAACTCTAAATACTTCCACGCCTGCGTCAATGGCAAAAGAAACAAACTATCGATTCATCATATATCAGACAAGCACGGCATCATCAGAACTGACCAAAAGGGTATCCAAGAGGCGGCCGCCGATTACTATGCTAAGTTATTCTTTAAAGAAACGGTCCACAAAGACTCAGCTTTCCTAGACCAAATCCCCACCATCATCAACGACGCCGACAATGCTTTGTTGGATCACCCTCTGTCCGAACAGGAAGTGAAAGACGCGGTGTGGGCATTGAACGAGCACAGCGCCCCCGGCCCTGACGGATTTACTGGTGTTTTCTTTCGTTCCTGCTGGGAGATTATCAAGAGGGACATCACCGACGCGGCCATTGCTTTCCTCGAAGGAGCCCACTACCCCAAAGCGATCTCCAGCGCCACCTCATCCTCATCCCGAAAAAAGACAACCCTAACTCTTTCCGCGATTTCCGACCTATCAGTCTTTGCACCTTCACCAACAAAATTATATCCAAGATCATTGCCACTAGAATGACTGACATTCTCACCAAAATCATCTCGGAGGAGCAAAGCGGTTTCATTCGAGGTAGGAACATCCAAGACAACATCATGCTGGCCCAAGAGCTTATCACCTGCATAAAGTTCCCTGCTCGTGGGGGCAACATTGCCATCAAAATTGACATGGAGAAAGCCTACGACAGACTCGATTGGCAATTCATGATCTGGATCTTCAGAGCTTTCGGATTTTTGGAGAATTGGACCAACATCGTGTGGAGAGCCGTCAGCAACTCATGGTTCTCCACTGTCATCAACGGCCAATCCGAAGGCTTTTTCAAATCTAGCCGCGGTGTCAGACAAGGCGATCCTCTATCATCCACGATCTTCATCATCGCAGCCGACGCCTTGAGCAGAAACCTCAACAACATGCCCAACACCCCGAACTTCCAGCAATATCACACCGCCAGTGGATGCCCCACCATCACCCACCTGGCATTCGCCGACGACTTACTTATCTTCTCTTCTGGGGATGTCGGTTCGATGGAGGTAGTACACAACACCCTGACGCGGTACTCCACATGCTCTGGCCAGAAAATTAACTATTCCAAGAGCATCATCTACGCCCACCACAACATCAAAATTGAGAATGCCACCAGTCTAACCAACCTCACTTCCTTCTCGGTGGCCCACCCCCCCTTCAACTACCTCGGCTGCCCTCTGGTGTACGAAAGATCCAACGCCAGCATTTTCAAAAACCTCATCACCAAAATCAGGAACAAAATCGAAGGTTGGCACAATGCCACCCTATCCCCAGGCGGTAAAATTATCCTCATCAATCATGTCCTTAACTCCGTCCCCATCCACACCTTAGCGGCTTGTTCCCCGACCAAGAAGGTCCTTGAGTCGATCGAGCAGATCTTCTACACGTTCTTCTGGGGTCATAACGATGGTCAAGACAAACACCACTGGGCCAGCTGGGACACCATGGCCTCCCCGATTGTGACCGGCAGGCTGGGTTTCACCAAACTCAATGACATCGTCAAAGCTTTCTCCATGAAACTGTGGTAGAAATTACGAACGAGCGATAACCTATGGACCAGGTTCATGAAGGCCAGATACTTTAAGCACATCCACCCAGCGATGGCCAGAGCCAACAGCAGATCCTCCGCGGCTTGGCGCCGCATTTTACAGGGCCGCAATTTGGCTGAACCAGCTATTAGACTCCATCTGGGGGACGACAAGGCCAACTTATTCTAAGAAAGATGGATCGGTGATAGCCTCATCCCGAACAACTCCGGATCCTCCAGCAATAGCAAAATCAATGACCTGTGGAATCCCACTAATAACGATTGGAATTGGGACCGGATCCGTGATTGGACCAGCAACGAAACGGTCGTCAGCATTCGTCAGCAAGGACTTACCATTGGGCCCATCGCGGACGAGCTGAGATGGTCGCTGGATGCCTCCGGAGCTTTCTCCGTGCGATCGGCGAGGGCCGCGATCCACGAGAACGGCCAAGAGCACTTCATTGCACGATTCTGGTATTCGTGCATCCCCAAGAAATGGTCAATCCTCCTGTGGAGAGTCACGAGAAAGAAATTGCCAACCGATGAGATCCTCCACTCCATCGGCTTTAGCCTGGCATCAGCTTGTAATTGTTGCGACGATCGAAAGACGGAGACTATTGACCACATCTTCCGGGAGGGAAGCCTCTCCGACCAAACCTGGAGCATCCTCAACCGCATTTACAACATCACTACGGGAGACGGGCGCTTTAACGATCTCCTGGACCTTTGGGGAGTTGCGTCCCACGGCCACCAGATCGTCGCAGCGGCCGCCACCTGGGTAATTTGGAAGAATCGCAACAAAGCGAGATACGAGGGTCACCAATACTCCGTCGAGCAGCTTATTCGGGAAATTAAACGGCAATGCCGCAAAAGGAGTTCACTTTGCCCCCACAGCCCACCAACATTCTGGCAATCTCTCTTCAGTTAGTCCGGCGGGCGCGGCCGCCTCCCCTGTCTTTTTGTTGGTTTCAGGCATTCTGCCTTGTAACTACTTCAGGCTTCGGCATTTTGAGCCTTGATTAATAAAAGAAGGGGTTTGGGAAAATATATATATATATATATATATATATATATATATATATATATATATATATATTATATATATATATATATATATATATATATATATATATGGACTTCAAAAATATATATATATATATATATATATATATATATATATATATATATATATATATATATATATATATATATATATGGACTTCAAAAAAAAAAAAAAAAAAAAAAAAAAAAAATATATATATATATATATATATATAGGGAGCGGATCAAAGGCCCCGCCCGCGGAGCCCCGCCGAAGCCCCGCCCCCCCTGCACCATCGGATCGCGCGGGGCCCGCGTGGGGCCCGCGCCCGCCCGCGCGATCCAACGGCTAAGGGGGGGGGCGGGGCTTCGACGGGGCTCCGCGGACGGGGCTCCCGATCCGCTCCCATATATATATATATATATATATATATATATATATATATATATATATATATGGACGTCTAAATATATATATGGACTTCTAAAATATATATATGGACGTCTAAAATATATATATGGACTTCTAAAATATATATATGGACTTCTAAAAAAAAAGAAAAAATATGGACTTCTAAAAAAATATATATATATATATATGGACTTCTAAAATATTTTAGAATATCCCTTGTATTTATTTAAAATTTGTGCATAAATATATGTCATTCAATGTGTATACACACACACACACACACACACACACACACACACACACACCACACACACACATATACATATATATATATATATATATATATTTTATATATATATATATATATATATATATATATATATATATATATATATATATAACTAAAGAGATAAGAAAAAAATGATGTGAATAGTGCCGAGCATTGTTCACCGTGTTCTTCCCGAGCCAACATGGAACAGACTCTGTTTCGAAAGAAAGAAGAAAACCATTAATTGAATGATTTCAAATCATTCAAATAAACACCAAATCTCACCAAATATAGTTTTAGCATAATCTTGATTGGAATCTCTTCCAATTAAACCTAAAATTTGAATCCCAATCATATCAAACCCTTTTAAATTTGGTTTTAAAAACCAAGGCAATATAGGAAGTTGGGTTCGACTGTGCAATAGGAAAAACCTACGAAAATCAACCCAGAATCCTCGTGACCATCGACACCTTGGTCTCGGAGTACCCCAACGGCCCTGTGATCCTCGCAGCACCTTGTGCGCTGCCGTGGTGGCCACCGGCCGCCAGCAGCAGCAGCAGAAACTGCCAAACAGAGGATCAACGGCAACAACTATCACACCATCGAGCTAATTTTGTAGTACGATTTTCGTGTCCTCGCTCTACCAATCATCGAGCCAATTTCTCATATTCGATCACAACTCAACCCTCTTCAAATCCTTTCAGTTAGAAAAAATTCTAATAGGTTAAACTGCCAAATAAATTCCCTGGAAAGTCGACGAAAAACTGTTCACAATTGAACAGGAAACCCAATTCGAACCCCCACCTTGGGAGGATGTTTACTGTCAACCTATTAGGAATTTTAAAAATCTATTTTAAGACAGTTTTTGACAAACTATACCCCATAAAACCCTTTTTGTAGAATTGGATTTCGTCGACTTTACGTCGAGAAATCGGATTTCCAAAACCGACAAAAATATTTTTCAAAACCTTAGAAATATTTAGAGAATCACAGATACGACGTGCACCCCGACAAACCGGGCGACGTGGTCGCAACCCATAAGTATCGAAAGATGTGTATGGATGTTGTCGATGTGCGGGATTCGACGAAACTCGATTTTGCTGTGTGTGCGCGACGAAATCGAGACGTATCCGTCGAGATACCTCGTATCGGTCCTTTTGCAAACTAGCCCATAACTTCGTGCACGTTCATCATCTCGAGACGAAACTTGTGCCATCAGGACCGTGTCATTTTTTGGTCCTTTGAACCAAGTTTGGTCCGATTTTGAGAAAGTTGATCGGAACGCTATTTTGGCAGGCCCACGACCCGATCCAACAAGCAAATTTGTGCACGACCCACCGGAATCCAACTTTAGACATACGGTTGGGTTCGTATCGTCAAACCGAACTCGTAGATTTGTAGTTTGAAGACTTTAGAGACCATAGGTACTGTCATGCTTTTTGGTGCAAAGCAGGTCCAACTGTGAATACTATTTTGGCTCAAAATTACCGTTTTGCATTTGTATCAAGAATTGGACTTATGGGTAGGCTATCCTTGCTAATTTTACTATTCTGAACATGTTGGTAATATCTGTTTTAGCCCTCGGAGCCTGTTGTGAGAGTTGACTTTTATGGCTCGTTGATTGACTAGATAGTGTTGGTTCTACGTGCTACCACCAGGCAAGTACACTTTGCCAACTTGTACAGTTTACTTACATGCATGCTCTTATTATTCTTTCTTGTTCATGTCTCCTTTTCTTTTTCATATTGCTGTCTTTCCATAATTATTTCTATGTCTCTTACCTGTTATCACTTATTGTTATCATTAGTTAGTTCTATATATTCCCACCCATGACTTCGATATAATTGTTTTCTTGTGTGATTTAATTTGACCACATGTGCCAAGATACCTTGACTTGATTACATGTTCCATGTTACCTTGACTTGACCCTCTACCGATACTAGGATTGGCTACTTGACCACTCTCGACTCGGGAGACCCACGGCAGGGCTACGATAGAGACTCACTATAGTTAGGGAGTAACACGGCATGGCTACTAGCTATAGGACCGGGAGTACCATAGCAGGGCTACGGTCATTCGATTTATATGTAGTCATTTTTAGCATTATTTTTCATATGACATGTCATGTTCTATAGAGTCTTATATATGATCTTCATTCTTATTCTAGAAGTTGTTTTTCTATCTATCCTTGCATGCAATTACGGTCAAAGTAGGCTTATATATTATATGTCTTGCTACTCCCCTGAGGACCTGGTGATCTCTCCAGGTATTAGATGAAGTTATCAAGATTTATAGCATTGATGGATGATGGTTGCTTCGCCAAGATTTCTTGTATATATGTTTGATGTTATCGTTATTATTATCCTCCGTCATTATATTTATTTTTCTATTACTTTCTTCTGCTGTTATGGCTTAGTTTTGCAAGCTTTATTATTCTCTATAAGCTTGTACAGACAATTGTAATAGAGTCTGATCAACTTTATTATACATTGTATATTCTTGTTTGTTAGTAGGATCCAGTGTGTTAATGCCTGATCAACATTAGTACACTTGGTCTTACAATGGATTTATCTTCAGTGGATTGAGATATATAGTTACCATAGTGATATATAGATATAATTAGACTAGACCAAAAGACAGCTTATACGTATTCAAGTAGGGCTGGAGTCCACTTGATACGTAGCTGGCATGCATAGGTATCCTAGTCCTACGTATTTTAGGACTCGGGCATTACAACATTTACGGCAAAATAGTCTAGGCTAGGCCTTATGTGATGTAACGCCCCAGTCCCAATATACATAGGACCGAGTACGTGAGCCAGCTGCATATATACGAAGAATACTCCAATATATGGAATCCTCGTATACGTACATAAGCTGTATATAAAATAATCACAAGCCAGAATAATATAATAATCTAATCTCATCACAGCTCAACACAAAAGATATAAGAGTCCAATAATAATATATCAAAGATATAGCCGGGTGGACATACCCACTCCAAACAGCTATGAAACATAGTCTCAAATGATCGGAGTCCAATCTCCGCAAAATAGAAAGAAAAGAGAGGTAAAAATATCCACTAAATATCTCAATAAATGAATAGACTAGAAATCAATAGAAGATGCCTCGTCATCAATATTAGATGGATCCAGTATCGCTCTGTACTTCTGCGGGAATTCGTCTAACCCTAGAGAGATAACCAGGTCCTCAGCGGGACATAATAAGATACAAGAAAACACAATGACATATAAACTGTGATAAATAATATAAAAAAGGGATACATGTAATAGGGTGCCTACCAGTTCTACTGTGATAATGCAGTTAAGACCAAACCTTCAAGCGCATGGGCACTCTGGTTGTAGGAAAATCAGGTATGGTCCCACAGGATACCAGGGACCTCAAAGCATAACATTCATCGAGTGTCAGAGGCCAGCAAGATCAGGAATAGGAAAGTACATACGTGGCCCATACGTTAAGAAACTGTTCTCCCCACCCAATGCCTAGTAGGGTCACATCCATGACTCATAAGAACCTCTAGAAACTTCCAAGTCTACTAGCATACAAATCTATTGGCAGTTACTCCTAACTGTCGTACGCCTCATAAGTATCGATGGTCAGCTGACTATACGAGTACGTGTCCTACATGTGACTCACAATTCGTGATGATCATGTGTCAAGGCCGTATGGGGTATACCAATACCTCATCATCAATGGGTGGTCACTAGGATAAGTCAATGCAAGAGAAATAAACAAAAGCAAGAAAACGACCGATAGAGTCGCTTGCACCCAAGTGTGACTTGGACGCACAGTGTTATAATAATAACAAAAATTAAGAAATGCTGAAATAATAAATGAAAATAAGAATAAGTAATCACAGAGTAAGTTGGCAAGGTATCTTGCCTGGCAGTGCGGGAATAGCAACTCCAAGCAATTAGTCACGTCAGCAATAAACGTCAAAATCTACAAAAGGCTCCGGATACTGAAACAAACATCAAGAACATTCCTGTTGTAAAAGATATATATAGGTAACGCCTGTCCAAAAGTCTAATTCTGGAACAGGGACAAAATCCTAATTTCAGGTCAAAACGATGTCCGCTGTTTGACCCATTTTGTACTAAAATACGTGCCAATGTCTATGGTCTCTAAAGTCGTCAAACTATATGTCTACGGGTCTAGTTGGAGGTGACGAACCCAACCGTATGTCCAGAGTTGGATTCTGGCGGGCCGTGTACAATTTCGTCCGTTGGAGCGGGTCGCCAAATAGGCTTTCCGATCAACCTTCTCAGAATCAGACTAAAATCGGCACACAGGACCAGAATTTTGATTCAGTCCTACTGGAGCAAGTTTCGTCTTGATACAACGAACGTACACGAAGTTATGGCCACATTTGCAAAACGTCGATACGGGGGTATCTTGACGGATACGTACTGATTTTGTCACGCACACGCAACAAAATTGGGTTCCGTCAGTTCCCATACGTCTGCAACATCTATATGCGCCTTTCGATGTGTATAGTGCATGACCACGTCGCCCGATTTGTCGGGGCGTACGCCGTATCGAAAAAATTTCTAAAGTTTTTTAATATTTTTAAAACAGTTTTTAACACAAGTTTAACATCACGTAACTTTCTGTACAAAAAACAAAATATAATTCTACGAAGTGCGTTTTTCTCTCGGTTATATTGTCTTTAACTGTTTTCAATTAGTTTCTACAAAACCCTAATGTACATACCAAAATTTGGCTTCCAAGTTGGGTTCCTAGGTTGTCCAATACTCTATTTTCGTGGCTGAGTTTTACTCGACTTCGCATCAAGTTTTTTTTGTCTATCCAGAGGGTTATATCCGAATCCCTTTGAAGGGACTCGAAGAGGGTTATATTGTCTACACGTAGCAACTTTCGGATTGTAAAACGATTAAACGTACGGAAACTTGGCTGCTCCGACGATCGTCGGCGACGTCGTCGACGTGCAGGCTGCAGGGCAGGTGTGCGAGCGGCCTGGGGTTCCTCTGGTCGTAGGTTGCTAGGGTTTTGATTAAAGTTTAAAGATTTCCTAGGTTCGGCCACGGGTTGCTATATAGGTTTAAATCCTATTTTTCTTTGGATTTCTAGTTAGTTTTAGATTAGGGTTTGTCCAGGTAGGAGAGAATCTCATTAGGATTAGATTGGATTTTATTTGGAGTGAATTAGTTTAAAAATGAGGGAGTTTGAATTATTTGGATTTCGAAGAAGCTTGTGCTTCTTTTGCTTGGGCTCGGGTTGATGGAGCTAGAACAGTGCCGAGCACTGTTCCAAAAAGGGAATAGTTTTTTTTGCTATTATATATAGGTTTATATAAATATATAAATATATATATATATATATCTATATATATATATATATAAATATAAATATATAAATATATATATATATATATATATATATATATATATATATACATAAAAGTAAAATTACTCAAAGGATAATAATTTGATAAAATTGCTCAAAAATTTCTAAAAAATAATAATAAAATATTATCACTAATATTACAATTATTTTTAGGTATATTTTTATTGGAAAATTTTTACAGCCTAAGCATCCATATTCATATACAAAAACTTATGTGTGTGGTGTGTGTGTGTGTGTGTGTGTATATATAAAAAAAATATATATATATATATATATACACACATTAAAGTAAAATTACTCAAAGGATAATAATTTGATAAAATTGCTCAAAAATTTCTAAAAAATAATAATAAAATATTATCACTAATATTACAATTATTTTTAGGTATATTTTTATTGGAAAATTTTTACAGCCTAAGCATCCATATTCATATACAAAAACTTATGTGTGTGTGTGTGTGTGTGTGTGTGTGTGTGTGTGTGTGTGTGTGTGTGTGTGTTGTGTGTGTGTGTGTGTGTGTGTGCATAAATATATTTACTAGCTAACTAATATTTTAAAATAAATAGATAAAAAAGATTTAAGCAACTAAATACCTAAAATGAAATATGTGTTTTACATCCTACCCAACTTAGAGAAATTTTGTCCTCGAAATTAAAACTAATGTCGGGGGGTATGCAATGCAATGCCATTAAAAAATATCTAACATGCAAAACGTAATTTTGTATGTCGTGCTCGCGCTCCCAAGTAGACTCCCCTGGCGAGTGATGCTTCCATGCCATGCGAACCAATGGTATAGATTGATTCCGCAACACCTTCACTCGGCGATCAAGGATACCTACCGGTTGCTCTTCGTACAACAAGCTCGGTCCAACTGTGATTTCGGAGTGATCGAGCACATGATTGCTGTCTGTCACGTACCTCCTCAGCTGAGAAACATGGAACACGTCATGTACTCCCTCTAGCGACGGTGGCAAGGCCAATCTATAAGCAACTTCGTCAACACGTTCCAAGACATCGAAAGGACCGATGTATCTTGGACTCAACTTGCCACGTCCTCCAAATTGAATCTTGCCGCTAGTGGGGGATATCTTCAAGAAAACATGGTTGCCTTCCTTAAACTCTAAAAGTCGACGACGATTATCTGCCCACTACTTCTGATGATCCTGTGCTGCTCGCAGGTGGTCCTGTATCTTCTTCACCTTCTCCACTGTATTCAAAACCAACTCGGGATCCAATATTTGTTGCTCCAACAGACAGGAGATCGACATTTTCTATCATACAATGCTTCAAACGGAGCCATCTGAATGCTCGCTTGATAGCTATTGTTGTAGAAAAACTCTACAAGACGAAGGTGGTCTTCTCGTGATCCGCCAAAGTCAAGCATACATGCCCTCAACAATATCCTCTAGCGTCTGAATAGTATGCTCTGACTGGCCGTCTGTCTGTGGATGGTACGTTGTGCTAAACTTCAAATGCGTACCCAAGCTGTCCTGCATACTCCGCCAAAAGTGCGAGGTGAACCTCGAGTCACGGTCTGACACGATGCCAACTGGTATACCGTGTAGCTTCACTATTTGCTTTATATACATATCCGCCAAAACTTTTGTAGATTGCCCCACTCTAAAAGGTAAGAAATGGGCCAAATTGCTAAGTCTATCAACAATCACCCATACTGCATCTCGTCCACTAGGACTCAGAGGAAATCCCGTGACAAAGTCCATCGTAATGTGCTCTCACTTTCACTTGGGGATGGATAGCGGCTGCAATAATTCGACCATCCTTTGGTGCTCAGCCTTCACTTGTTGGCATACCAAACACTTAGCCACAAAACGCGCTATCTCCCACTTCATTCTGTGCTACCAATAATATTGTCGTAAGTCCTGGTACATCTTAGTTCCTCTGGGATGAATAGAGCAAGTCGAACTGTGTGCTTCCGTCATCAACTCCTGCCGTAGCTCTCCATTAGGAACATAAATGCGATCACCACATCGCAATGTCCCATCAAGATGAATCCTCAATCTCGTCTGCTCTTCTGCTTCAGTCCTCTCTCTAAGCCGTCAAAATCTAGCATCCGTGGGTAATGCCACCTTGATCCTCTCTACTAATCATGATTGCACTTGGAGATTGGCTAACATTCCATCTGCTCTAGGCAATACTACCTCAATACCAAGCTTCTGCAAGTCTTCTATCAATTCTTTCTGTGTGGTCAAGAAATGAGCAATGGGCTTTCGGCTTAATGTGTATGCCACGACATTAGCCTTGCCCAGATGATAATGTAGCTTGATTTCGTAATCCAACAGTACCATTTAAATCTATCAACGATTCGATCTGTCCATCTCTTTTTTAATTACTTGTAACTTCTCATTGATTCGCCAATATTTTTCTTGCATTCTATCTTGGTCGCAACACATCACTTTCTTTGGATCCATACACATATTTCAGGCGTCCCCAAAACATATGCATTTCAGCCAAAGTCTGCGCTAGTGCGATAATTCTTCCCATAATGTTATCTCAGTCGCAACCTATCACTTCGGCTGGATCCATACACATAATTTAGGCATCCCCAAAACATATGTACTTCAGCCAACTTCTATGTTAGTGCAATTCGACCAGCCACGATATAGCTCTCTCTTCCAAATCCGACTTAGCATCCTTTCAATTGACTTATTACTTTATTCACTTGCCACAATCACTATCTTCTAGGCCAGAACACTTAATATCAGGGACAACTTGGTTAAGCTCTATACCCAAGCATACATTTATAATATTCGATCAAGGGTCTATCTTAGAGCCAATCATATCCAGAGTTCACAACATGAAATCATATTCCTTCCCAATTCCAACAATATTTCTCACCGAGGCAATTCATCTTTTCTATAAGACACAATCCGACATCACCCACTATCGATTACCCAAGCTAAGGCACAATTCTATGCAACAGTCAGGGTTAACCCAGCTACCTGACCATAGATACCGATCCAACTTCCCGCTATAGGCTGACACACAATCCTGAAGGGTCAAATATCTCTAAGGCATAAGTTGAAGCATACATTCCCTTAGGTCAATACTCATTATCACCGTCTCTCATTCAATGCCACAAGGTCATCCTATGGGTCTCCAACGGTCACCTATTATTCAGTCAATCTCTAAGGTTAGCTACACTGACAGCTAAACTTAATCGTTCAAGTGACTTCCCTAGAGTGGACGGCTACTAGGGTTATACTAGTTTCTTATTCTTAAGGCCAACAAGCAACCAACAATTCTAAGGAACTCTACCCAAACCTATGGGTATTAACTCAGTCTGGAAAACTAATCGCCATTGTTGGCTATGCCAACAATTGGTAAGTCATCAACTGGTCGCTAGGGTCAAGTCTATTTATCCAGGATCTTCCTCAAGGAAATAATTCCCACAGAGGCTCACTCTAGACTTGCCAAACGATCGGCTAAGATCGATCTATCAACATTACGGTCAATTTCCAACCCGGCATATGATTCACATCATTCTAATAATCCATCAAGTAAATTTCCAACGATCCAATTTTTTATTCCAATTCCCTTGTACTCACACGAACCCATAAGCCAAGGCCAACTATTCAAGGGTCATCGATTTCGATAGTCTTAACATAACTATAGAATCATACTATTCGATCTGTATGACAGAGTCACACCACTAAGTCATAAGCCAACAATCTATCTCCCAACCGATAGCCATCTATACCGACATTATCCAACACATTTGTAATTTCTCAATCCCTTCGTTCTCAATCATCAAACTATCTTACGGGCATTCTTAAATCTCATGCAGCAATGGTCAAGTAGTTCATCCCGTTCAATCCGACAATTTATGTATCACTTAACCATTCTCTATGTAACACAATTTATGTAATGCCCCGCTCCGCACGAGCATTTGGTTGGCTTGTTTGATGCTAGCAGAATATTAGACCAAGACTTATGTTGGGAATCGGGAGAATTGAGACTGATGCAGTCTCTTTTAGCTGGCTAGACGGAATGGGTATTGGAACGTGGCTCGCTGGTGGAGCTACGCATAGTAGAATTGTGTGTGATCGGAACAGGAAGACCCTTTATTGCAAGTGAGTAGAACTGTCCTTCCTCCTCCTTACTCCTTCATGCTTAATAAATAAAGTATTAAAATGCTATGAATTATCCCAAAATGTCCCATGTTTCAGTTGCTGAAATAGAGATATCTATGTTGAGAATTATTGAAATGTACAACACATTGAACTGCTAATGTGACTCGCTGCCTAAGAATGAATTGATAACATTGTTCCTTATGTTTAATGTTGCTGAAACGGTAAAACACTTGAATAATGAGATGCCTTATGAATAATAGAATAAGAAATGAACTGGCTATGCTATCGACCCAATGAACTGAATGAAACACTAGAATCAGGTACTCTCTGTATATCTGTTGTAAGAATATGAAATACAGCCTGTCCCTTATAAGAAATGAATGAATGATAATATCCCTATGAAATAAATGAATGCTACGTTCCTCTTAAGAAAGGAATGATATGAGATACGTTGCAATGAAGCAATGAATGAGAAATGATAAAGCTGGGATCGTTGAGATCACCAAATGAAATGATGGTATTATGAAATGAATAAGTCATTGTATGACTAATGATGCACTGTTGCCTTTACTTTCTTTAATATATTTTACCATACGATTTTGTTCACAATCGAGTCGAACACGCATTCGCATGGTCATGGACAACTTGTATACAAGGTTTGAGTTTTAATTTCCTCGAACGGTTCCTAGGGCCCTAGGGACCGATTCGGCCTAGGTGGAAATAATGATGAGTGCTATGGGAGCACGGATAAGGCTGGATGGCATAGAGGCTCGCCACCTACTATGTTGACCGCATTATCTTGAAATGAAATGAAATGAAGAGAGTCCATATGGTTTAACAACACCAGTGACCATGTAGTCAGGATGCAGGCTAATGAATATTTTGTGCAGGCAGAGTAAGTATATCGGATAACCTGTATTTGATGCAGGTACGAGAAGTCGACTATCGGTAAGAAATCACATAATTGTGATATTGTATAAGTTGGTTTAACTTGCCTGCTTAACATGTTCAATTCAGTATGCTAGAAATATGCCTTGCTATAAATAGTGCTCAAACATAACATCCATGCTAAGTGATACTTGAAGTGAGAATTGTCATAACATGTTTAAGATGTTAATGTTAACAATGTCTCAATGACGCCTTTGCATGATAACACCAAGAATGCTATAATGATATGTCCACATGAATTGCTAAGAATATGTTTACATGCTTCACCATGATTATTGCCCATGAATTGTAAACTGATGCTAGGCCCCAAATAGAAAGATCATTCTATTAAATGCTTGCTAAAATTGACCAGTTAGTGTTGGTTTAGGCGAGTGGGTTAGATTCTGCTCGCCAGTACATAGATGATGTGCTGACCCACATTTTGTGGGCAGGTGCTCGTGCTTGGAATGTTCTACACACGACGATTGGCTTGATTGGTCCCACGGCATCAAAGATTTTGGACATACAGAAGCTTCCCTTGTACAGGATGATGTCTTCTGTTTATAAAGGGCATAATGTAGAACATTGTAATCAGTTGTACCAGTGGGATTGTAAGCCAAGTAATATATCGAGTTGTAATCCAATGTATCCAAATATCAAATATAAGCCGTATAGCATTGTTCAGTTGGCTTTCAATGTAAAGTGAGATGTGCTGTAAACATTGTACTTCAATACAAGTCTTGTACTCTTCTTTAATTGTCAATAAAGAGAATATAGTTCTATATATCTCTGTGTGACTTCAAGTTATTCTTTTGTCTCCGCTGCTATAAAGAAGTGATGTATTTTATTCAATGAGAGAGATTGTCCTTATTAACTTCAAAATGTCTGCTTCTGCCGCTGCGATGTGTCCTTATTTGAAGATAATCGATTATGTACCATGTTTGCCTTGTACAAGTGTAATACCAGACTTGTACGGATCAAGCCCAAGCATGACGATCGATTCTAATAGATAAAATATGAATAAATGACTCTATGAATCGGAGCATAACAAATTGGTATCAAAGTACGACTTTACGTCCTTGGTTTCTTCTTTGATTCGTTTCAAATCAAAGTTGCATCGATGATTAACCAAAGTTGCTTCCGCAATCACTCAACGTTGCTTCCGCGATTAAATAAAGATTGCTTTCGCGATTATGCTGTTGTCGTTCTGCAATCCTCCTTATGTGGTTCGTGATTGAAAGTTCATCGACCCTCTTGGCTGCTCACTGTATGTTCCATACAATAAGTCTATATACATTGTACCCCTGAATGAATGATTGTTGCTAGTTTAGACATAGATAACCCAACAATAACTCGATGCCATAGTATGCTATATTGTGAATGCTGTTGGGAATATAGGAAAAAAAAGTGGCTATGTATGTTGTAACAAGTTGAGATTGCATGTAATGTGGGAGATGAATTATGAATGGGTAATTGATGGATGAGTTCGACATAACTGGTGAGTTGACTCAGAGGTGATGGCTAGTAATTTTGAGACCCTAAGAATGTTGGCTTGGGATATTGAGACCCCGAGATGTTGGTTAAGCATTATGATCATTATAGATCATGAATGTCGGAATAGATTGAGTTGGTATTGTTTAAGGATGGCTTCGTTTCTGAGTGGTATTGCCTCTACCACCTCAGAACGAGATGTTGACCCTTTCCATATGATAACAAGGAGACTATCTGTGGGTACTGGATAGTACCGAGACTTAGCTGGGAGTCATGTATTATTGCTAGATGACTCGAGTGTCCCCTGACGGTGATGCTATGTTGGGTAGCGAGATTCTAGAAATGGTAACGGTTGGCTTGGTTAGAAATTGTTAGTCGAGTGATGACTCAGACTAGTAAGACAGTTAGTATGCTATGGGTAAGTGAATTTGGCTAGAGAATTGTGGCTTAGAACATCTGAATGTTGATTTCGATTGGGTGGATGCAAACTATATGTGGCTAAGACAAAGTTGGTTGTTAAGCTGGAAGTTTTAGAAATATTATCGGAGAACCACGGAAATATTAGAGATATGTGCCTTGACCCTAAAGGTGCAAGAGATGTTAATCCATCTTGATCACCAAAGGATAGTCGTTGCATATGTGCATGTATGTTGAGGAATTAAATTGTACCAGAAAAGTAACAAGTAGCAACCCTGAATAATTGTGTTGCATAGAGAATGGTTAAGTGATACATAAATTGTCGGATTGAATGGGATGAACTACTTGACCATTGCTGCATGAGATTTAAGAATGCCCGTAAGATAGTTTGATGATTGAGAAACGAATGGGATTGAGAAATTGCAAATGTTGGATAATGTCGGTATAGATGGCTGTCGGTTGGGAAGATAGATTGTTGGCTTATGACTTAGTGGTGTGACTCTGTCATACAGATCGAATAGTATAATTCTATAGTTAAGACTATCGGAATCGATGATCCTTGAATAGTTGGCCTTGGCTTATGGGTTCGTGTGAGTACAAGGGAATTGGAATAAAAACTTGGATCGTTGAAAATTTACTTGATGGATTATTAGAATGATGAAATCATATGCCGGGTTGGAAATTGACCGTAATGTTGATAGATCGATCTTAGCGATCGTTGCGTAAGTCTAGAGTGAGCCTCTATGGGAATTATTTCTTTGAGGAAGATCCTGGATAAATAGACTTGACCCTAGCGACCAGTTGATGACTTACCAATTGTTGGCATAGCCAACAATTGCGATTAGTTTTTCAGACTGAGTTAATACCCATAGGTTTGGGTAGAGTTCCTTAGAACTGTTGGTTGTTTGTTGGCCTTAAGAATAAGAAACTAGTATAACCCTAGTAGCCGTCCACTCTAGGGAAGTCACCTGAACGATTAAGTATAGTTGTTAGTGTAGCTAACCTTAGAGATTGACTGAATAATAGGTGACCGTTGGAGACCCATAGGATGACCTTGTGGCATTGAATGAGAGACGATGATAATGAGTATTGACCTAAGGGAATGTATGCTTCAACTTATGCCTTAGAGATGTTTGACCCTTGAGGATTGTGTGTCGGCCTATAGCGGGAATGTTGGATCGGTATCTATGGTCGGGTAGCTGGGTTAACCCTGACTGTTGCATAGAATTATACCTTTGGCTTGGGTAATCGATAGTTGGTGATGTCAGATTGTTCTTATAGAAAAGATGAATTGCCTCGGTGAGAAATATTGTTGGAATTGGGAAGGAATATGATTTCATGTTGTGAACTCGTGATATGATTGGCTCTAAGATAGACCCTTGATCGAATGTTATAAATGTTATGCTTGGGTATAGAGCTTAACCAAATTGTCCCTGATATTAAGTGTTCTGGCCTGGAAGATAGTGATTGTGGCAAGTGAATAAAGTAATAAGTCAATTAAAAGGATGCTAAGTCAGATTTGGAAGAGAGCTATATCGTGGCTGGTCGAATCGCACTAACATGGAAGTTGGCTGAAGTACATATATTTTGGGGACGCCTGAAATATGTGTATGGATCCAGCCGAAGTGATAGGTTGCGACTGAGATAACATTATGGAAAGAATTTATCGCACTAGCGCGGACTTTGGCTGAAATGCATATGTTTTGGGGACGCCTGAAATATGTGTATGGATCCAAATGAAGTGATGTGTTGCGACCAAGATAGAATACAAGGAAAATGTTGGCAAGTCAATAAGAAGTTAAAAGTAATTAAAAAAGAGATAGACAGATCGAATCGTTGATGGATTTAAATGGTACAGTTGGATAGCTATTTTGAGATGACCTAGTGTGCTGAAATTAATATTAAGTTGAAGCTGAATGAGTAACTTGTTGTGACTGAGTTAATATAGTAGAAAGAGTTGTTTCCTTAAGTTTCGGGGAAACTTTTTCTGAGTGGTATATTATGTAATGTCCCGCTCCGTACGAGGCATTTGGTTGGCTTGTTTGATGCTAGCAAAATATTAGACCGAGACTTATGTTGGAATCGGAAGAATTGAGACTGATGCAGTCTCTATTAGCTGGCTATACGGAATGGGTATTGGAACGTGGCTCGCTGGTGGAGCTACGTATAGTAGAATTGTGTGTGATCGGAACAGAAGACCCTTTATTGTAAGTGAGTGAAACTGTCCTTCCTCCTTCTTACTCCTTCATGCTTAATAAATGAAGTATTGAAATGCTATGAATTGTCCCTAAATGTCCCATGTTTCAGTTGCTGAATAATAGAGATGTCTATGTTGAGAATTATTGAATTGTACAACACATTGAACTGCTAATGTGATTCGCTGCCTGAGAATGAATTGATAACATTGTTCCTTCTGTTTAATGCTGCTGAAATGGCAAAACACTTGAATAATAAGATGCCTTATGAATGATAGAATAAAAATGAACTGGCTATGCTATCGATCCAATGAACTGAATAAAACACTAGAATCAGGTACTCTCTGTATATCTGTTGTAAGAATATGAAATGCTGCATGTCCTTATAAGAAATAAATGAATGAATAAATATCCCTATAAATGAATGAATGTTACGTTCTCTTAAGAAAGGAATGATATGAGATACGTTGTAATGAAGCAATGAATGAGAAATGATAAAGCTGGGATCGTTGAGATCACCAAATGAAATGATGGTATTGATGAAATGAATAAGTCATTGTATGACTAATGATGTATTGTTGCCTTTACTTTCTTTAATATATTTTACCATGCGATTTTGTTCACAATCGAGTCGGACACGCATTCACATGGTCATGGACGACTTGTATACAAGGTTTGAGTTTTAATTTTCTCGAACGATTCCTAGGGCACTGGGGACCGATTCGGCCTAGGAGGAAATAATAATGAGTGCTATAGGAGAACGGATAAGGCGGGGTGGCATAGAGGCTCGCCACCTACTATGCTGACCGATTATCTTGAAATGAAATAAAATGAAGAGAGCCCATATGGTTTAACAACACCAGTGACCATGTAGTCAGGATGCATGCTAATGAATGTTTTGTGCAGGCAGAGTAAGTATATCGAATAACCTGTATTTGATACAGGTACGAGAAGTCGGCTATCGGTAAGAAATCACATAATTGTGATATTGTATAAGTTGGTTTAACTTGCCTGCTTAACATGTTCAATTCAGTATGCTAGAAAGATGCCTTGCTATAAATAGTGCTCAAACATAACATCCATGCTAAGTGATGCTTGAAGTGAGAATTTTCATAACATGTTTAAGATGTTAATGTTAACGATGCCTCAATGACGCCTTTGCAGATAACACCAAGAATGCTATAATGATATGTCCACATGAATATTGCTAAGAATATTTATATGCTTTACCATGATTGCCCATAAACTGTAAATTGATGCTAGGCCCCAAATAGAAAGATCATTCTATTAAATACTTGCTAAAATTGACCAATTATGTTGATTTAGGCGAGTGGGTTGGATTCTGCTCGCCAGTACATAGATGATGTGTTGACCCACGTTTTGTGGGCAGGTGCTCGTGCTTGGAATGTTCTACATATGACTATTGGCTTGATTGGCCCACGGCATCGAAGATTTGTTGGGCATACAAAAGCTTTCCTTGCACCAGATTATGTCTTCTGTTTATAAAGGGCATAATGTATGGAACTTGTAATCAGTTGTACCAGTGAGATTGTAAGCCAAGTCGG
>JANAVB010013963.1:0-63468 GCA_029216955.1 Iris pallida
TATTTTATTTCAATTCAGTCCCAAATTAGTTCTACCATTCGCACATTCAACCATTCATTCATACATCTATTAATTCCCTTTATCTATTTTCATTTCAGCCCCTTCCATTAATTCATTCAACCATTCAAACATTCATTCACACTTCATTCATTCACCCAAACATTCATTCATTCATATCATTCATATATTCCTTCTCCAATCAGTCACATATACAATCAGCCCCTTAGCAGCCAATATTCACCCATTCATCTATCCCTATATTTAATCTGTTCATTCTCCTATTCATTCACTCATCTATTCAGTCACAAAGCAGCCCATAACAGTCCCCACATACATATATCCATTCATTCAACCATTCACTAATGCATTCATTCAGTCTTTCAATCCATTCATTTATTATTAACCCTTTCAATCATTCTTTCATTCATTAGCTATCCATCCTATCATCCATTCATTCATACATATATATTCACCCCATATATCATTCATCCACAAACATTCATTCACATATTCCATCCAATAACACACATTCACTCATTCATTCATTCATTCAATTTCCCTTTTTATTTCATCCTTCCATACATCCATCCATATTCATCCATATCCCCATTCACCCATATATGCATTTAGCCCTTCCTTCCACATTCATTAATCCATACAAATTCAGTCCCTTAATCCCTTGTTAGTGATGTTAAGTTATATGTTAGTATTTTGGTACTAAGGTAATGTTGAGATGACCAACATGACCATAAGATGGACTAGATGTCTAGGAAACCTAGATTTCTTGGTTGGTAAACCCTAGATAGGATAGTATCTAGTTACCCTAAGAAGCCTAGGCTAGTATCCGGAGATCTAGAGGTGTTCCCTTTGTAATGGGGCAAGGTATCTGGAATACCTTGTAAAGGATAAGTGTTAGGATATTGGGTAACATAAGGTATTGGGTTTCTGATTGCTGGATGGGGTTAGAATTAGGTTGTCTTGGTAGGTAATGACTAGATGATGGTAGTTTAGGCTAGTCTTGACCCCCGTTGACCAAGAGTTGACTTTTTGACCAAAAGTCAATTTCAAGTCAACGCTTGACCTTGAATCGACCCGAAACCAAACCAGAGTTGGCCAGTTGACTGAAAGTCAACAGTTTGTCAACATTGACCTAGGGTTGACCTAGAGTTGACCAGGGTTGACTAGTTAACCAAAAGTCAACTGTAAGTCAACCTTTGACCCAGATTGACCTAGTTTGACTTAGATTGACTTTCTGTGACCTTGTTTGACCTTGGCTGTCCTAGTGTGACCTAGTTTAGCTTGGTGTGACTTAGTTTGACCTAGTTTTGACTTAGACTTCTATATCATGACTAGATTAGCTTTTCTTTCATTATTAAACCCTGTTTGGACTCATAGTATCTCATCTTTAGGTCTATGATTACTCTGAGCGTCTGTTCACCTTATCAGCTCAGGACCACAGGTGAGTACATTCACTGATAGTTTTTATTATCTTGATATTTTCTATATCCGATTCAGTTGTAGTGTCTTACTCGATTTCCAATCATGATAGTTCACGGACTAGTATATGTTGGATCATGTCATGAGATGTTGTTCCAAATTTTTTTATTATATTGGTACATTTTCTGTCTTATTCCTTGTACATATATAGACACCGATTCCTAAGGGGACTTGCTACCCTCTTATAGAATCCCGTGTCATGACGTGTCATGTCCAGATCCATTATACTATTTGGGGGTGGAGAATTATTAGGGGCTATGTGATCAAAGCCTCATGTCACTATATTTATGTGCTTGCGCCACTCTCACCTCACGTAGGGTGTAGCGGGATCTTATTCGTGCTCGTTATCCAGGTTGGCCGATATGACCCTTTCCAGCAATTTTCATGTGATTGTCGGGCCAAGTGGATAGCCTGTCCTGTAACATTTACTAAGCCGATCACATAACGCTCTAATAATTCAAGTCACATTTTATATTTATTTATCATAGGAGGCTAAGTTCTGTTCGGGAGATGGGTTATAACACCGGTCCTTGTTTGGTTTAAGGGTTGTAACTCGGCTTTCGAATAGTTCCCAAGTCATCCTATATTTTGTCATTCAGTACTCACATCTTATTATATATTTTCTGTTGATTTTGTCCTATATTTTATATGTTCTACATGCTCTTATGCTATACTCTGATTGGAGGCTAGGTTGGGGGAAGGGTTACAACCCCGGTCCTTCTTTGGTTTACGGGTTGTAGCTCGGTTTTCGAATAGTTCCCAAGTCATCCCATATCTTTGTCTTGTATTTCATTATACTGTCTCTTATAGAATTTGTCAATTCATATGGAACTGCTGTTAGTGTTTGTACTTGCTCATTTTTCTGACAGGATACCGTTGACATATTACAGATGTTTCTGAGGCATACTGCTCGACCTACTATGGGGTCGAGATAGATGGAGACTTAGGCCAGGACTGTGGCCTGATAGTAGAGCCACTAGACTTTGTACTCCCAGAGTAGTTAGCTTAGTTAGGCTTGTCTGGACTGCGATCCAGCAAGTACTTTTAGAATAGTATTCTATATTATATTTTGTGACTCTGTGATGTTGTTTGTTTCTCTCTAGCTGTGTTGGATGTTGAACTCATTTTCTATTTTTATCTATCATATTTCCTTTCCGTGCTATCTACCTTAGTTTTATCTTGTGATTGAGACTGTATTTACTATGTCACCTCCATTCAGAGTGTATATACTGTACATGTACCTTTATACTATTTAGTCGTAGTATTTACAGACGTCATATACAGCGTTCAACCGCCGACACTGCGGCGTAGGCTGGACGTAACCATGTACTCGTGCCCCTAATCAGGGTGCGAGTCGTGACATATTTTTGTGGTGGCCCATGCAGGTCTGTGTCGTATTTAGTACGATCTCGTAATGGTGCTCGACTTAGAGTACTAATTACGAGCCTGCGACTAGGACATAGGATATAGGATATGATAGGAGTTACTCAATCATATTTTAGGAAAATTCTGATCTTTTGATTACCATGACAATACTTCTTACATTGAATTCAATTATCCTTCCTTGATATTCCTTATCATGTGCCATATTTATCTCCTTGTTTCAATCTATCCTCAGGATGACGATTACTCGCTCTCAGGCAGCGGGACTTAGTGCTATTCCAGAGAGGCCCGATCCGGTAGGACCTCCACCTCCGGTTGAGGGAGCTGCAGTTGAGGCAGTTGCCACCTCAGTTCCTGTCCTTCAGACGGAAGTAGCAGCGACAGTTCCAGGAGGTCTTCCACCTCCAGCAGCGAGACCGTCTGTAGTCATTCCTGAGACTCTTCCACCGTCGCCTCCTCTACCGACGGATACACATCAGATGATGGCCCTTCTACAGCAGATATTGCAGACCGAGAGGGCCCAGGCCGAGGCACAGCACCGCCAGACAGAGGTGTTACGGCAGAGCATGGAGAACTCCCACCAGCTAGCGATGGAAGCAGTTGAGATGGTTGTATCGGGAACAGTTCAGGGTGCCCCAGTTCAGCACCAGGACAGGACCAGAGGCAGACTACTCCGTACGGCTTCTGTGGAAAGACAGGGCACAGTCGAGAGGCCTGTAGGAAGAGGTTGGACATGTGTCTATACTGTGGGGTGCCTGACCACCAGCTGAAGGATTGCCACTTTCATGGAGTCCGAGGAGGCCAGGACAGAGTACAGCAGGTACCAGCATGTGCCCACCAGCAACAAGGTCAGGGCTAGAGGCAGGTCATGCAGTGTGCTTTCTTCTGGAGGCCGGGGCATACCCGGGAGGTTTACAGGATGAGGCTATAAGTTTGTTTATTCTGTGGAGCTCCAGATCACCAGATGAAGAACTGTGCTGCTCATGCAGCCAGACAGGCAGGCCAGGACAGAGTACAGCAGGCTAGGGGAGGCCTGTAGGGGCGAGTTTTTATCATGGCAGTTGAGGACACTCAGGCAGTAGTAGGGCAGATTGCAGGTTCCAATCTTTTGATCTTATTTCTGTATTTGCCTTCTTATAAACTGTCTTAAAATTCAATTCCATCTGTTGCTTGATCGTTTGATAAAATTTTGTTCTTGTGATGTAATATTCTTCTGAGATAAGTCGTATGGGCTAGGTCGCCTCGATTATGAGATTTTAGAATCCTCTAGGGTCATGCTAGCAGGCATAGTGAGGATATATAGTCAGATTATGGATGTATTTCTCGGGTGTGGGAATTTAAGGTTTTTGCTGCCAAGCATGCGACAATACGAAAATTTTAAATACCATGATTCTAGAGGTATATACCTTAGTCAAGGACTCTGTGATTATCGTAGCCTTGCTCACTGGCATGCAGAGATTCTGAGTATCATGATTCTGGACAGACTCATATGATTATCGAACTGCATGATTTTGAGATTTTGTTTGTGGGATGTTTGACCTATAAGGAGCACTACCACCTTAATTTTTGAGGATAAATTCTTCTAAGGTGGATAGACTTGTAGCACCCAGTTTCTGATTGAGAGTAATTTTAATTTTTATAACTTTAGTCAATTAATTATTGTCATTTAATTCATGCTTTGATTTTGGAGATTTTAGTCATTTTAAAATTTTAAGCCATGACTTGTGATTTTGATGTGATACTAGTGAAACCCTAGAGACTGTTTGACTTAGAGCCTAACCATGTTATTAGGATTTTTCAGTATCATTTCTGGCCTACGGGTATTTTGGTCATTGGACCTCTTTGATTTATTTTTGATATTATTGCATTGGTGATTGTTGATTTGACTTTTGATATGTGTGATTTTGTATTGGTTTCGTGTCCGTGCCGGATACGTAACAGTTTTTATTTGCAAGTGTTGTTGTGCCTTAAGAGATTTTAATTTTGCTAAATTTTTTTTGAAGTATTTGAGAGGAATTTTTTTTCTGCATGTG
This sequence comes from Iris pallida, assembly GCA_029216955.1. NCBI lineage: Eukaryota > Viridiplantae > Streptophyta > Magnoliopsida > Asparagales > Iridaceae > Iris > Iris pallida. The sequence continues at coordinate 4,914 of JANAVB010013963.1, forward strand.
TTTTTTGTGATTGCTTTATTTTAATTTCGAGGACAAATTTTTTTTAAGGTGGATAGATTTATCACCCCCAGTTTTCAAGAACAGGGGAATTTTGGTCATTTTTTATTTTTAATATTTTTAAAATTTATTTTATTATTTATGATATTGTTTTGGGTTATTTGAGTCGGGTTCGAATTTCAACTCAATCCGACTTGTATCAAAGACCCGGGGGAGCTTTGACTCTAGTGGGACCCACTCATTAGTTAGGCATAGCCTACATGACATTATTTTAAGTTAGTGTGTTAGACTAATTATTCATGGATAGGTTTAGTTTGATTAAAGACTTAAAACATGACTAATTTAGCCTCAACCTAAAGCCTTTTCCTAATATTAATTAATAAGACAAATGGGGGTGTTTTAGTCTTTTCAAATAGGGGACACCTATGCTTCCTAGGTCGGCCAAGAATAGAGGATAGGGTTGAGCCTCCTTTGTTATTATCCACATATTTTTTTCTCTCTCTTATTCTTCCCCAAAAATTAGAGAGAAGTCTCCATTCACTCCACCATCAAATCAATCCATTCATCTATCAATCCCTTTCTTTTCTTCTCTATTTTCTTCAAGAGGAGGAGCTAGCTAGATTTGGGGAGTTTCGGAACTTGTTCATGTCCATTTGGAGGTCTCTTCGTGTCGGTGTCGTATCGGGAGGAGTTTTCTTGGTTTTGATCAACCGGGAGGTATAATCTCTTCTCTATTTTATTCCTACATGCATTTAGGATTAATTTGAACCCATAGGAATGACCCCCATGGTTCTATCTCCATTTGTATCCATTTTGTGTCCATTTGGAGGTCATAGGAGTGTCCTTTGTGTTGTGTTTTGTGTCCTAGTAGGAAACCCCCAATTTGGACACACCATGTGGTTGATATTTGTGTGAATGATTATTCCTATTTTTAATTTCAGATTTTAGAATTTCTAGAATGTTGGTATCTTATTGTATCATATTGTATCTTATATATATATTTCATATATATATGTATATATATATATATATATATATATATATATATATATATATATATATATATATATAAAACAATATATATATATATATATAAAACAATATATATATATATATATATATATATATATATATTTATATATATATATATATATATATATATATATATATATATATATATTTTTAATATTAATGGGAAAAAAAATATATTAATGGGGGGAATTTTATTGAAGTAAGAGGCGCAAAATGATGAAGCCTATACAGGAAGCGCACCAAGCGCTGACAGAAGAAAAGAAACGGCTAGGCAGGCCGACAAAATAAAAACCAGAAAACAGAAACTAATCTAGGGTTTCCCAGAACATGGGCGAGGTGCGTGCAGTGCCTCCGGATCTTTAGGATCTGTCTGATGATTTCGCTGTACAGTTGGAGTGGAGGGAGATGTCGGCCCTCGTACCGAAACTTGTTCCTGTTCTTCCACAGGGCCCAAATTCCCGCGGCTGCAACGATCTGATGTCCGTGGGAACCGCTTCATCTGGACTGGAGATCGTTGAAGCCCCTAGGTGGGGGGACCTTCCTAAACCTGAAGCTGAGAGTCGTCCAAATATTCGAGGCCAGCTCTCCGGATGTAAGGATGTGTTCTGCGGATTCTGTTTGAGGATTAGTGCATCAATGGCAACTCGAGGCAAGGCTGTAGCCGAACGAGGTATATAAATATATAAATATATATAAATATATGTAAATATATATATATATATATATATATATATATATATATATGTATATATGTATGTATGTATGTATGTATGTATGTATGTGTCTCTCTCTTTCTATATATATATATATGGTGTGTCATGTAAATATATATATATTGGTGTGTGAGTGTCGAATATATATTGGTGTGTGTGTGGTTCATTTGGTTTAGGTGTAGGTGTTGTGTGGTTTATAGAGTGTGTGTAGAGAGATTGATAAAGAGAATGGGATATGGAGAGCGAGAGAGGGATATAGAGAGTTAGAGAGTGAGGGAGAGTGAAGGAATGTGAGGGGGGAAATTAAGCACATCAGTAGCAGTTGAGAGAACTGCTGCTTAGTAGCAGCATGTAGGGGGGCATTCAAGCTGCTATCACAGGGGATAGCAGCAGTCTAAGATGGCAGCAGCTGCAATGGCAGCTGTGTAGGAGAGCAGCCTCCTATTTCCATTTCAATTCAGTCCCAAATCAGTTCTACCATTCACACATTCAACCATTCATTCATACATCTATTAATTTCCTTTATTTATTCATTCATTTCAGCCCCTCCCATTAATTCATTCAACCATTCAAACATTCATTCATACTTCATTCATTCACCCAAACATTCATTCATTCATATCATTCATCTATTCCTTCACCGATCATTCACATATGCAATCAGCTCCTTAGCAGCCAATATTTACCCATTCATCTATCCCTCTATTCAATCCATTCATTCACTCATCTATCCAGTCACAAAGCAGCCCATAACAGTCCCCACATACATATATCCATTCATTCAACCATTCACTAATGCATTCATTCAGTCTTTCAATCCATTCATTCATTCATTAACCCTTTCATTCATTCTTTCATTCATTAGCTATCCATCCTATCATCCACTTATTCATACAACATATATTCATCCCATATATCATTCATCCACAAACATTCATTCACATATTCCATCCACAAACACACATTCACTCATTCATTCAATTTTCCTGTTCATTTCATCCTTCCATACACCCATCCATATTCATCCATATCCCTATTCACCCACATATGCATTTAGCCCTTCCTTCCACATTCATTAATCCATACAATTCAGCCCCTTAATCCCTTGTTAGTGATATTAAGTTATATGTTAGTATTCTTGGTACTAAGGTAATGTTGAGATGACCAACATGACCATAAGATGGACTAGATGTCTAGAAAACCTAGATTTCTTGGTTGGTAAACCCTAGATAGGATAGTATCTAGCTACCCTAAGAAGCCTAGGCTAGTATCCTGAGATCTAGAGGGGTTCCCTTTGTAATGGGGCAATGTATCGAGAATACCTTGTAAAGGATAAGTGTTAGGATATTGGGTAACATACGGTATTGGGTTTTTGATTGCTAGATGGGGTTAGAAATAGGTTGTCTTGGTAGGTAATGACTAGATGAGGGTAGTTTAGGCTAGTCTTAACCCCCGTTGACCAAGTGTTGACTTTTTGACCGAAAGTCAACTTCAAGTCAACGCTTGACCTAGAATCGACCCGAAACCAAACCCGAGTTGACCAGTTGACTGAAAGTCAATAGTTGGTCAACATTGACCTAGGTTGACCTAGAGTTGACTCGGTTGACCAGTTGACCAAAAGTCAACTATAAGTCAACCTTTGACCCAGATTGACCTAGTTTGACTTGGATTGACTTCCTGTGACCTTGTTTGACCTTGGTTGTCCTAGTGTGACCTAGTTTAGTTTGGTGTGACTTAGTTTGACCTAGTTTTGACTTAGAATTGCATATCAAGACTAGATTAGCTTTCCTTTCATTATTAAACCCTATTTGGGCTCATGGTATCTCATCTTTAGGTATGTGAATACTCTGAGCGTCTGTTCACCTTATCAGCTCAGGACCACATGCGAGTACATTCACTGATAGTTTTTATTGTCTTGATATCTGCTATATCTGATTCAGTTGTAGTGTCTTACTCGATTTTCAATCACGATAGTTTACGGACTAGTATATGTTGGATCATGTCATGAGATATTGTTCCGAGATTTTCTTGGTGTATTGGTACATTTTCTTTTTTATTCCCTGTACTTGTATAGATATCGATTCCTAAGGGGACTTGCTACCCTCTTATGGAATCCCGTGTCATGATGTGTCATGTCCAGATCCATTATACTATTCGGGGGTAGGGAATTATTAGGGGCTATGTGATCAAAGCCTCATGTCACTATATTCATGTGCTTGTGCCACTCTCACCTAATATAGGGTGTAGCAAGATCTTATTCATGTGCTTGTTATGTAACGCCCCAGTCCCAAAATACGTAGGAATAGAACGTAATCATGCCAGCTGTATACATACGAAGTATATGGACCCTGGTATATATACATAAGCTGTAAAATGCAGTAACCAAGGTACTAAATCTCATCCACAAAGATAAATGTGATAATAAAGCAACTTTGAATTTGTCATGTATACAATCATTGGGCGGAATCAAATCCACTACCAACAAGTAAGGAAAAATACAAAGAAAATACAATATGTTTGGCGGGCGAAGCAAAGACGATCAAAGCGCAATCATCCTCGAAGAATAGTGACAATCATGGCCACGACCAGAACACCTGCGAAAGACAAGAACACACACCTGGAAAGATAACCAGGTCCTCAGAGGGACGTAACAAGATACAATAAACATGCCATATAAATACTGAATATAAAGTATGCCATAATCAAAGAAAGTGACAAGACACTATAAGGTAATCTAACCATACTAAAGTGAACATGCAATGAGAATAAACCTTTCGTCGTATGAGCCCTGGCTGTAAATGGGATCTGGTATAGTCCCCACTTGGGCACCAGTGACCTAAGATCATGACGTTCAAAAACGACAGTGGCCAACCTGAGAGGCTCATACCCGTATCTCCAGCGGAGCTTCCGGGTTAAAAGGGAAGTGCAATCGAAGCCCATACGACAAGGAAATGTTCTCTCCATCCAATGTACCTGTCAAGTCGCATCCACGACCATGTACCTCTACTAACTGCTAAGTCTTCTAACACGCCTCTATTAGCAGTTAGCCCTAACGCATGCACATGGGGGATCAGTCCACACGCAAGAACCTCTACATGCTACTCATCTCACACATCCTCGTGGTACAACTGTGTCAAGGGGTATGCAATACACTACAGACGGTAGTCCCTTAACTCTAGGTCCATATGCAATCAAAGGATAATAACAATTTAGCTAATATCGCTGAACATGTAGTAAAATCTAGAACTGTAAGAACAGAAAATAAATCAACAGTGATATGTAAATAAAATGCAGACAAACTATAAACAGTAAATAATGGCAAGGTATCTTGCCTGGTAGCGGGCCTGGTGTGGTGCGATGTTGCGACAAGTTCCGAGTTGTCCGATAGCCATGGTCGATAGGTAGAGGCCTGAAGTTGCGAGGAATTAGGAGTATGAACTAGTCACGATTAGTCACGATCATGGGTGATTGTTTGAGGAGAATTTTGTGGAGACATATACTATTTTCAAAATATTTATAGTCTTCGAAAATAGTTTCGTATAAATACTTGTGCATATCAAAATTCCTTTTAGGCTCAAGACTAAGTTTATGTAAAATAACATTTTAGGTTGGAAATCCATATTTCATAAAAATAAATACTTTTAGGTAAATACAAAACAATCCTAGAAAATTTGGTAAGGCAAAAACCTAACTTTTGTTAAGAGTCATATTTTCACGAAATATATTTACTAATTCTAATGGTATTACTTGTGAAAATACTAATTACTCTAAGCCAGTTTTAGAAATAATGATAATAATAATAAAAATAATAATAACAGTAGTATAAAAATAATAATGCTTAATAACAGTATACTGCTACTCTTTCTTTTAAATAATAATAATAATAATAATAATAATAATAATGATAATGATAGTATCATTAGTGATAATACTAATAATATATAATAAATATAATGATAATAATAATAATAATAATAATATATTAGAGCAGCAGTAACTGCCCCTTTAATTCCCTTCCTTGTTTACAGTGCAAGCACATAAATAAAAGAAACTAAAAAGCTCTTCTTAAAGGAAGGGTGAAGAGAGCAGATGAAGAACCCCCTTTTCTTCTTTCTTTTTTTTTCTTTCAGTGAAGAAGCTGAGATGAGCAAGAAGAAAGAGGAGGAAGAGGGAGCGGGGAGTTTTACCTCGGGTCGCGCACGGGGGAAACTCGTCGCGGGGGGCTCGGCGCTGACGCCGGCGGAGGGCTCTCCTCGTGCGATTAGCGGAGGAAGCTTAGAGGGGGCGCCGACGGAGACGTGAGAGGGTGGCGGACAATCGGCGGGCGGACGGCGCCGACTTCGGTGGAGACGGTGCGGTCAGTGCCGGAGGAAGGCGATGGCGGTCGCGGCTGAGGCCGGAAACGGGTGGGGGGTTCACATGTGGCTCCGGCGTGGCTCAACGGCGACGGATGACGCCGATTGCCCGTACGGGGCTCGACGCAAGTTGGGGATGACACCGAGAAGAGGGAGACGGCGGCTATGGATAAGTCGGAGGGGGATTGGGCGGCTCCGGCCAGTTGGGGCGCGCGGGTGAGGCGGGAGCGCACCGGCGGCAGGACGGCAGGGTCTTGGCTTGGCGGTTGACGCGGATTCTAGGGCGGGCGCAACGGCTCTGCTACGAGGGAGATGCGACGGTAGTCCGGGAATAGCAAAGGGGAGACGGAGTTGCGCGGCGGCGGACGTTCGGGTTGGCAAGGTTAGTTTCCCCTTCTTTCTCTTTTACGAGTGTTGGTGGTGGTGTTTTGGCCGGGTGTGCGGCAGAGTTGTCGGATTATGGTGGAGAGGAGATGGTGTGAGAGCAGGAGGGTAGTGGTGGCGAGGGCCATAGTGGTGGCTGTGGAGAGAGATGTTTGGCGATGGTAGAGCGGGACGAGATGCTGGTTGGGAACGACGCTATTGTCGGGTTGGCGTAGGGTTAGGGTTGCGTCGTCGTGTATTGGGAATAGTGTTAGGGATGGGTTGTGTCGTGTCGAGAGTGTTTGACACGACAGAAATGAATGTCCGGAATTGTCGGACTCTGGAGGAATATTGTATTTGTAAGGGTAAAAGATATAGTGGATGGGAAAAGGGCAACCGACACGATGCACAATTTGTGGATGCAAAATTTCTGGAGGAGTACCTCTCCTTTTATAGGAGGTGAGAATTCCCAATTGGATAGGGATTAGGATTATTTAAATCCTCAATAGATAATTTATCTACTAATTCAAATCAATTTAAAATTACTCCAATCAATTCCAAATCAATTTCAAATTTTAGATAAATCAAATCTAAATTTATATAGGTAGAATCCAATTAAAATAAAGTCAAATAAATTCTCTCAAATTTAAATTATCACGACCAATTTAAATTTAAACCAAAACACTATTTTAAAATACTTTTTCGAACAATAAAATATTAATATTAAATAAATTTCGAAAATATAAAAAATCTAAATTTATGCACCTCGTATGTATGAATATTTGCATAAAACCTCATTTTTAAAATTACTATTTATATAACCCTTCATGACGTAAATAAAGATTTGAAAAATTCCAATATGACATATTTACAACCTTTAGTTATCGAAATATTTATTATTTATTATCAAAAATTTCAAACTTCTAAAATAAAATATTTTACAAAAATATGTACCTCGCACATATTCGCACTCGACGAGACGTACAAAAATGTGAACTCGTACATGACGTATAATACGACTATACGACGTACAAATACCAAGTAAAATAAATTTTAAATACTCAATTTATAAAAAAAATTTAAAGTAGAAATTTTGGGGGTTTACATCCTACCCAACTTAAAAGAATTTTGTCCTCGAAATTTGGAAAAAATTAGGGTAGGTAGGGTGAAAGAGATAGAAGCAGTATAATCGATAAAAATTTGATTCATATTGAACAAAAAGGCAATCAATTGTTTGACGAGAATGAAACGACATTTCAATGGCAATATGTCATTTGATCATCTAAAAAAATTTCGATGGTTTTTGATTTCGATCATGACAATCAATCAATGACTAAGCTCGATCAACCTTAACATTAACCTAAAAAGCAACCTCATAAGTAGGTAATAAACTCCTTAATCCTTGATATCGTCAATGTTCATTAATCTCTCTTATCATAATTTGTTCTTTCCAAAAATTAACTTTCGTACCACGTTCCCTTAAATTTTAACAAAACAATTTCGATCATAATTGTACTCTAAATTCCTCTATCTCGTCCTAGAATTTCAATAGTATCAATTTTTGAATCCATAAATCTCCCTTATACTAGCTCACTTATATATATATCTTCCCAAGTTATAATTTCCTCTAAAATTAAAATATCAAACCTTCCACCAATTGGCCCAAGTAAAAGTTAAAATCTTCTTACTACGATTTGTATTTGCTGGTCAATATACAATGCCTCCTTAGATAAAAGTCTGTCTACAATGTTCGATAAATCTCGAAAACTAACGATATATCTTCATAACTCAATCTTCTATCATCATAATTGAAAATTGTCTAAAAATTTTATTAGTCTCTCTCAAAAATTTGAATTCAAAAATCTCAGTTTCTTGATGGTAGAAATGAAACTCATCTTAACTTCATATTCATAATCATCTTAGTGCTTAATCAAAAATGTAAATGTTTCTTTCTTCAACAATTGGTCATCCTTGGAAGCTAATATCATCATAACACTATATTTTATCGGAGGCAAGTCCACATTGTCTCTGTCAAGAATTTGCATTCGTCAATTTAATCTAAATTTAGTTCTTACCATCAAAACTTTAAAAATTCTTCACTCAATATTTTGTTACCTTGAAACAAATTTTGAAATTCGAGAAGTCTATTTACTCTTGAGTGTTTCATCAAAACATAATATATCATCCTTACTTCCTTGGTTCGGATTTATTGCACATTACCATTTATGTCCCACCTATAGCTCATAATCTCGTAATTATCTTAACCAACTACATTATTTATCCATGCTGTAAGGTTCTCCAATCTAGCCTCTACTAACTCAAGATTGTCATGATCAAATTTCATATTCGTACAAAGAAATCATACAAGGGACATGGTTATATAACCACGGAGGTAACATAGTGAATATGAGCGAAGTAATTTAATTGGAAGAGAGAAGGGTAAGGGTTGCAATATTGAAGAGCAAAAAGATATTGGGTCTAATTGAATCGAGATAAGACATGAAAATAAAGAACAAAGTCTAAGCAATCAAAATAAAACACAAAGTTAAGCATTTAAGGTATCACGTTATATATTGGGTCGAAAGATTGAGTCATGGTTGAGCCCAATTATATAGTCAGAAGTATATCGGTATCATGGTAAAGATTATAGTTTAGTCTTTATGACCCGAAGGTCATATCAAGAAAATAGAGTACAAGGAGGCGGGTTTTAGTGGGACATGATATACTTACATGAAGGTGAGCTCGTCTAGGTCTTGCATGTGAAATTGGTTGGAAGAAAAGTCTAGTATTGTGCTTCAAATATCAAAGTCACGATAGGGAACGCCAAAGGATCAAAATAGAAAGTGGGTTTTCATAACGTACTAATTAATGCACAAAATGAGGGTTAAAGCACAAATAAAGATAATTAGGAATCTCGTAGGTCAAGATAAAAATAAGTTAGAGACACAGTGTCTAGACGGGAAATAGTCTCATAGATAAGGGTACGGTCACAGGGGCGATTCTATAATTTCTAAGTTTCAACAATTTGATGTCACGAATAAATATCTAGATTTGAGGGAAGGTCGAGTAAGTCAAAGATATGTTCATCGGTTTAGTCGATGACCAACTATACTTGTGTATATGCAATATCATAATCATAGGCGGCATGGCATTCTAATGTAGAATACTTCTATCTCACTAGGGTGACCTTTCTTGTTTCTTGGTTCTATACCAATATATGATCCAATCTAAGTTTCAAATTCCTCGAAATTTCTCAATAAAATTTCCAAGATATTCCACCAAATTTCCTAATCACCTTAGGCTGTCAAGTTTAATCCAAATTTAAATTTCTAGTCAATCTCAAAATAACCCTTGTATATCACAAATCGATTTTTTTTTTCAAAATCTTAAACTCAATATTTAAATTCTTTTATCAACCGAAATTCATAATACAAAATAGAACGTTTAAATAACTCCCGAATTTAATTCTATATCCTTTAATGTGTATATCTAGCCTCCAATAAGTCACAACTACTCTTCAATTTTTTTTCACCAAAACTTAAATATCCATAATCAAGGCTTTAAACTCGAAATCTAAATAACTTATCTATCATAGATCATATGAGCAATTTTAAATATTTTTCCTTCAAGTCAATTTCATATCTTCCAAAAATATTTCAAACAAAATTTTTACCATTATCTCTTCAATCTCAAAATTAAATACTTATAATTCGTAAATCATAGAATCAATTTAAATCCTCAAGCCCTCTAATAAACTATAAATCATAAACCCTTCATATTCTCTAGTCATTACAAAATCATAACTTATAATTTAGAACACTTTAATAAATTCGAGATAAACTTCTAACATATTCAATCCAAACTTGAACTTAATCATAAATCACGTGTCACAATTTAAAGATGTTTTCCAAATCGGTTTCATATCGCAATAAATTATAAACTATTTCACAATTTTCAAAATCACAAATCATAAATTTGTTTTCTCGATCTAACTATTCTCTTGTGTATACCACCATATAATAGCAAAATAAAGTTCCAACTATCCTTGGAGGCGGTAATACACTACTACCCAACTTGAAATTAACTAATCCTTAAAATCATATTTCTAGGAAAATAAATGCCTTTATAACTTAAACAAATTTCTTAATACATATTAATTGTCAACGCAATCCATCTAGCCATGTGTTTAACCTATGGGCATATACTAGTGTAGTCATCTTACTAAACACGAAACTAAGAATTTACGGTAGAAGGAGTCAAGCAAGATGTAATTCAAGGAGGTGAACGAGGGTTCGAAATTTGAATTCAAGGAAGGATGTCAAGTAGGTGAATGAGATTCTAAACTCTAATCCTATATTGTAGGTCCGTTCGGTACAGTCATGTAACCGAAACGGCAAGCTAGACCTGCGTGGGCCACCACAAAAACATGTAACGTCCCAGTCCCAAAATACATAGGACTAGAACGTAATCATGCCAGCTGTATACATACGAAGTATATGGACCCTCGTATATATACATAAGCTGTAAAATGCAGTAACCAAGGTACTAAATCTCATCCACAAAGATAAATGTGATAATAAAGCAACTTTGAATTTGTCATATATACAATCATTGGGCGGAATCAAATTCACTACCAACAAGTAAGAAAAAATACAAAGAAAATACAATATGTTTGGCGGGCGAAGCGAAGACGATCAAAGCGCAATCATCCTCGAAGAATAGTGACAATTATGGCCACGACCAGAACACTTGCGAAAGACAAGAACACACACCTGGAGAGATAACCAGGTCCTCAGAGGGACGTAACAAGATACAATAAACATGCCATATAAATAATTAATATAAAGTATACCATAATCAAAGAAAGTGACAAGACACTATAAGGTAATCTAACCATACTAAAGTGAACATGCAATGAGAATAAACCTTTCGTCGCATGAGCCCTGGCTGTAAATGGGATCTGGTATAGTCCCCACTTGGGCACCAGTGACCTAAGATCATGACGTTCAACAACGACAGTGGCCAACCTGAGAGGCTCATACCCGTATCTCCAGCGGAGCTTCCGGGTTAAAAGGGAAGTACAATCGAAGCCCATACGACAAGGAAATGTTCTCCCCATCCAATGTACCTGTCAAGTCGCATCCACGACCATGTACCTCTACTAACTGCTAAGTCTCCTAACACGCCTCTATTAGCAGTTAGCCCTAATGCATGCACATGGGGGATCATTCCACACGCAAGAACCTCTACATGCTACTCATCTTACACATCCTCGTGGTACAACTGTGTCAAGGGGTATGCAATACACTACAGACGGTAGTCCCTTAACTCTAGGTCCATATGCAATCAAAGGATAATAACAATTTAGCTAATATCACTGAACATGTAGTAAAATCTAGAACTGTAAGAACAGGAAATAAATGAACAGTAATATGTAAATAAAATGCAGACAAACTATAAATAGTAAATAATGGCAAGGTATCTTGCCTGGTAGCGGGCCTGGTGTGGTGCGATGTTGCGACAAGTTCCAAGTTGTCCGATAGCCATGGTCGATAGGTAGAGGCCTGAAGTTGCGAGGAATTAGGAGTAGGAACTAGTCACGATTAGTCACGATCATGGGTGATTGTTTGAGGAGAATTTTGTAGAGACAGATACTATTTTGAAAATATTTATAGTCTTCGAAAATAGTTTCGTATAAATACTTGTACATATCAAAATTCCTTTTAGGCTCAAGACTAAGTTTATGTAAAATAACATTTTAGGTTGGAAATCCATATTTCATAAAAATAAATACTTTTAGGTAAATACAAAACAATCCTAGAAAATTTGGTAAGGCAAAAACCTAACTTTTGTTAAGAGTCATATTTTCACGAAATATATTTACTAATTCTAATGGTATTACTTGTGAAAATACTAATTACTCTAAGCCAGTTTTAGAAATAATGATAATAATATTAAAAATAATAATAATAACAGTAGTATAAAAATAATAATGCTTAATAATAGTATACTGCTACTCTTTCTTTTAAATAATAATAATAATAATAATGATAATGATAGTATCATTAGTAATAATACTAATAATATATAATAAATATAATAATAATAATAATATATTAGAGCAGCAGTAACTGCCCCTTTAATTTCCTTCCTTGTTTACAGTGCAAGCACATAAATAAAAGAAACTAAAAAGCTCTTCTTAAAGGAAGGGTGAAGAGAGCAGATGAAGAACCCCCTTTTTTTCTTTCTTTTTTTCCAGTGAAGAAGCTGAGATGAGCAAGAAGAAAGAGGAGAAAGAGGGAGCGGGGAGTTTTACCTTGGGTCACGCGCGGGGGAAACTCGTCGCGGGGACTCGGCGCTGACGCCGGCGGAGAGCTCTCCTCGTGCGGTTGGCGGAGGAAGCTTGGAGGGGGCGCCGACGGAGAGGTGAGAGGGCGGCGGACGATCGGCTGGCGAACGGCACCGACTTCGGTGGAGACGGTGCGGTCAGTGCCGGAGGAAGGCGGTGGCGGTCGCGGCTGAGGCCGAAAACGGGTGGAGGGTTCACATGTGGCTCCGACGTGGCTCAACGGCGGCGGATGACGCCGATTGCCCGTGTGGGGCTCAACACAAGTTGGGGACGACACCGAGAAGAGGGAGACGGCGGCTATGGATAAGTCGGAGGGGGATTGGACGGCTCCGGCCAGTTGGGGCACGCGGGTGAGGCGGGAGCCCACCGGCGGTAGGGCGGCAGGGTCTTAGCTTGGCGGTTGACGCGGATTCCAGGGCGGGCGCAACGGCTCTGCTACGAGGGGGATGCGACGGTAGTCCGGGAACGGCAAAGGGGAGACGAAGTTGCGCGGCGGCGGACGTTCGGGTTGGCAAGGTTAGTTTCCCTCTTCTTTCTCTTTTACGAGTGTTGGTGGTGGTGTTTTGGCCGGGAGTGCGGCAGAGTTATCGGATTATGGTGGAGAGGAGATGGTGTGAGAGCAGGAGGGTGGTGGTGGCGAGGGCCGTAGTGGTGGCTGTGGAGAGAGATGTTTGGCGATGGTAGAGCGGGACGAGATGCTGGTTGGGAACGACGCTATTGTCGGGTTGGCGTAGGGTTAGGGTTGCGTCGTCGTGTATTGGGAATAGTGTTAGGGATGGGTTGTGTCGTGTCGAGAGTGTTTGACACGACAGAGATGAATGTCCGGAATTGTCGGACTCTGGAGGAATATTGTATTTGTAAGGGTAAAAGATATAGTGGATGGGAAAAGGGCACCGACACGATGCACAATTTGTGGATGCAAAATTTTTGGAGGAGTACCTCTCCTTTTATAGGAGGTAGGAATTCCCAATTGGATAGGGATTAGGATTATTTAAATCCCTAATAGATAATTTATCTACTAATTCAAATCAATTTAAAATTACTCCAATCAATTCCAAATTAATTTCAAATTTTAGATAAATCAAATCTAAATTTATATAGGTAGAATCCAATTAAAATAAAGTCAAATAAATTCTCTCAAATTTAAATTATCACAACCAATTTAAATTTAAACCAAAACACTATTTTAAAATACTTTTTCGAACAATAAAATATTAATATTAAATAAATTTCAAAAATATAAAAAATCTAAATTTATGCACCTCGTATGTATGAATATTTGCATAAAATCTCATTTTAAAAATTACTATTTATATAACCCTTCATGACGTAAATAAAGATTTGAAAATTTTCAATATGACATATTTACAACCTTTAGTAATCAAAATATTTATTATTTATTATCAAAAATTTCAAACTTCTAAAATAAAATATTTTACAAAAATATGTACCTCGCACATATTCGCACTCGACGAGACGTACAAAAATGCGAACTTGTACGTGACGTATAATACGACTATACGACGTACAAATATCAAGTAAAATAAATTTTAAATACTCAATTTATAAAAAAAATTTAAAGTAGAAATTTAGGGGGTTTACACGTTATCTAGGTTGGCCGGCATGACCCTTTTCAATGATTTTCATGTGATTGTCGGGCCAAGTGGATAGCCTGTCCTGTAAAATTTCCCAAGCCGATCACATAACGCTCTAATAATTCAAGTCACATTTTATATTTATTTATCATAAGAGGCTAAGTTCTGTTCGGAAGAAGGGTTACAACCCCGATCCTTGTTTAGTTTAAGGGTTGTAACTCGACTTCCGAATAGTTTCCAAGACATCCTATATATTGTCGTCCTATTCAGTACTCACATCTTGTTATATATTTTATGTTGATTTTGTGCTGTATTTCACATGTTCTACATGCTCTTATGCTATACTTTGATTGGAGGCTAAGTTCTGTTCGGGAGAAGGGTTACAATCCCGGTCCTTGTTTGGTTTATGGGTTGTAGCTCAGTTTTTGAATAGTTCCCAAGTCATCCCATATCTTTGTCTTATATTTTATTATACTGTCTCTTATAGAATTTGTCAATTCATATGGAACTGCTATTAGTGTTTGTACTTGCTTATTTTCCTGACAGGATACCATTGACATATTACAGATGTTTCTGAGGCAGACTGCTCGACCTACTATGGGATCGAGATAGATGGAGACTTAGGCCAGGACTGTGGTCTGATAGTAGAGCCACTAGACTTTGTACTTCCAGAGTAGTTAGCTTAGTTAGGCTTGCCTGGACTGCGATCCAGCTAGTACTTTTAGACTATAGTATTCTATATTATATTTTGTGACTCTGTGATGTTATTTATTTCTCTCTAGCTGTGTTGTATGTTGAACTCATTTCCTATTTTCATCTATCATATTTTTTCGTGCTATCTACCTTAGTTTTATCTTGTGATTGAGACTGTATTTGCTATGTCACCTCCATTCGAAGTATATATACTGTACATGTACCATTATACTGTTTAGTCGTAGTATTTACAGACGTCATATACAGCATTCTACAGCCGACACTGCGACGTAGGCTGGACGTAACCACGTACTCGTGCCCCTATTCAGGGTGCGGGTCGTGACAATATTTGTTTTGGGGACACGCCAAAAGGGTCCTTCTATCAACCAGACGTAAAAGTCTAAGTGACACAGTACCAAGTTTCTTAGGACTATCGCTAGCTGGGAATCGACCCCTACAGCTAATGTAGCTTCCCTTTCCAGAATTTTTGAAATATTTTTTTATTTTATTATTTAATTGATTTAAATGGTGATTTTTAGATTTTTAGAATTAATTATTACGAGATGAGTTTTAGAGTACAAGGCGACTAGGAATCGTGGCACGAATAGTGCAGTGGCGTGCCTTGACTAGTGTAGTAGCCATACCAAGGAAGACCCAGCCATATGTATATCCTAACTAGGAAAACCAGGCTAAGTTGTGAAATGACCCCTTTAAAGATTTTAATTATTTATTAGATTATTGACCTTTAGGAGACCCGACTGTACTATTCTGGCACGGGCTTGACCCAAGCCAGTCCAAACTCATGTAGACATATCGTACGCCCAAAAATGACCATATGGATGTATATGGTATATAGAAAATATTTTGTATTGGTACTTTACTTTTATGGCCAATTAAATAGTTTATAATAGTTATATATGATATATATTTTTACTAGCATTAAATGGACAATATATTGTATAATTATAGTATATATATGTAGTTTATTCGGTTGGTCATGAGACAATAATGTATAACTACTAAATATTTACTAGGTTAATTTCATAATGTTAATAATTAGGGTTGGGCTGACCCCTACTCAAACCCATCAACCTAAGTAAGTCCAATCCATGTCTCCAATAACTTCAAGCCCAAATCCGTCTTTTCTTCAACTCAACTCATAATCATTTCTAAGTGTCAAATATCTACCCAGCATAATAGCTTGTTAGCAAGCCCGTCCACATTTCCCTTAAGCAAACGTAGGCCAAGGCCCAACTTCATTTTCCCTTCCCTATATGAATGGAGCAACTGTTCAAAGAAAACCCTAGCCGAACACCAGACCTACTTCTCCCCCAAGCACGGCCATACTATTCACTTTCCTTCTCCATAATATTCAGCCAGCCCTTTATATACCCATCCAAGAGAGTCTTCTTTCATCTATCGAGCCTTACTCTCCACTCTCATTTCTCGACCGAGCCGACATCTCTGGTACTCTGTCGCATGAAGACGAGCTTGTTGCCGTAGTCCGGCATCAACGCCCCCAACTTTCACACCAGCCAATTATGGACACCGTACACGTAGGGAACCACTCAACACTCCGAGTCAACTTCGGCGTTGTCGTGGAATCACCGCAATTGATCTTTGCCCTGTACGACGTCGAAGCGATGTGCAACTTCTGCTTTGGTAAGTCTCTGCTACCATAGATAGAAAAAAATAGACAATAGGAGCAATGTGTACAAATTAAAATACAGCATTGTTTGGATCACTGTTCACGTGGATGGCATAGAGGAGGCATTGGCTTCTTCATTTCAGCTAGAAACTTCTTGTTTGATTAGATTCCTTTTCTCTCTCACCTTATATAAACTATGCACCTTTGATGCACTGTTCACGTGAACCCAACAAAACTTGCATATAGACTTGTAGATGAAGTAGCTAAGTAAACTAGTTAGTTAGATATAAAGTGCAATTCGACAGCATATAGGTAATGTGTAGATATTAGGACCAAGCATTAGATAAAGAGTTATGTATATAGATAATTAAATGGTGCATCTCTGTCTCTTTCTTCAACATACAAACTAAATGTTGGTGCTAAGTTTGCACTTAAGCCCCTATCTTAAGCACATGTTTAATAGAGAGCACTCCCTCCCGTAGGAAGCATTTTTATGAAGTAATGATTTTCACTTAGCCCCCTCTCTTTTACCCTTATTTTGTAATATAACCCATTCCACTCCATTAATGATAAAGTTAGTTGGATTGAGTTAGTTGATTAGATTTAATTATTAAACTAACAAAAAGTGGGTTTTACTAAAGTAGACTACTTAACCACTAATACAAGGCTAGTTGGATTTAGTAAAATATATTAATATATATTGTAGGATATTAATCTTGTGTTTATGTATATGTGTTCTTCATTAGGTCTTGGATAAAGAGCGGACTCAGACAACTTGCAGGCAAGTATACCTTGCCTCCCTCTACAGTTTTATTACATGCATTTTATTTCAGTTTCCAGCTTTTGGATTATTTATGGACATGTGCTTTTCGTATTTTATTCTTTTGAGTTGTTTCATTGCATATAGCCGTGTCCATGTTGGTCTTGTGGTTCACACTTGGAGTTTTTAGGCAGTACCTTGCTTGAGTCGTGTCATAGAACGAGTACGTGTAATTGAACTGCTATCCTTGATATTGTTTTCTTGACACCAGAGAGTCCACACTCGGGACGAAGGTGTTTTTCTTGATCTGTTTACATCCGAGAGTCCACACTCGGGACTAGGATGTCGATTATTTGCACCAGAGAGTCCACACTCGGGACGAGGGTGTAGACTTGACTTGACTTGACTTGCACCTGAGAGTCCACACTCGGGACGAGGGTGTTTACATCAGAGAGTCCACACACGGGACGAGGATGTAGTATTTGCACCAGAGGGTCCACACTCGGGATGAGGGTGCCTTGCCGTGAACTAACCAGAGAGTCCACACTCGGGACGAAGGTTAGTACTAACCAGAGAGACCACACTCGGGATGAAGGTTAGTGTTTAGTTCAAACCCTGAGTCCACACTCGGGATAAGGATTTGGTTTCTTCCATTGATCTCGTGATTATCGTTCATCCGGCAGTTCATTTATGCGTAG
The DNA here is from genome assembly GCA_029216955.1 of Iris pallida. NCBI lineage: Eukaryota > Viridiplantae > Streptophyta > Magnoliopsida > Asparagales > Iridaceae > Iris > Iris pallida. The sequence continues at coordinate 23,117 of JANAVB010013963.1, forward strand.
TTGTTCTAGTGTTCGTGTTCGTGTTCGTATTCGTGTTAGTGTTCGTAGTCATTTGTAGTGTTTCTATTTTTCTTGTTTATCTTCTTGCGCATGATAAAACTGTTAGATAGGCATGTATATTGTGTATCTTGCTATATCCTCTAAGGACCTGATGATCTCCTCAGGTTTAGCGATTGCATGGAGTTAGCTAGTAGTTCTGGATGGCGGAGGATTTGCGGTTCTTGCAGGATTCAGGTATCGTTATCGTGTTTATTATCCGCTCGTGCTTTCATACTTTATCGTAATTTATCTTATTTCTTGATTCAGTTTTAGACTCTTGTTATTTCCTTCAGAGTCTTATCGGGCATTTATACTAGTGGGCTGCAGACCACGACCCATAGTATTCATTCATGTTTCATATTCTTATTGTGGATTGAGATATAGATTTGTTTGCCATGATTTGGCAGTATACCATAGCCTTGACAGCATTTATGTATTCGAGTCGGGCTGGAGTCCGTTCGATACGTAGCTGGCTTGCTCACGTGCTCGCGTCCGAAAAGCGGATGCGGGTCGTGACAAGTTTTTTTGGTGGCCCATGCAGGTCAGAGCATATCGTACCGGTTATGTAACTGTACTGGTACGAGCCTGCGACCTTGACTAAACCCTTAGAAATCTCAATCCACTCTGCCTTGAAAATTCTCCTAGAAATTCCCTACGTTCTTGAAAACTCCAAATTTGCTCTCGATTATACTTCATTGCTTTCCGTACCATTGATTCTCGTCCCTTTTATTTCAAGGTGACGAACGATCGTGATGTCTAGTATTCATCAGAGATTCCTAAATTATAGTAATATTGCTTGACTATTGAATATTTGGTTGTTTATATATATGAGAGATTATAGATACCATATGTCCTAGATATTTTGGTAGGATTGTTAGCCACTAGTTAGAAGATTATAAGATTTTAGTGACCTGTGTTTCAAGGGAGTAGTGTGACCTAAGGTGGGTAGAAGTCCTCGAGATTTCATAAATACCAAATGACTAGAGAAGGCCATAAAATATTTTTGAGGAATTAAATTTAAAGAGATTAAGGGAATACTAAACTTTAATTTTTAAGGCATAATTATGAATTAGAATTTCGAGGACGAAATTATTTTTAAGGTGGGTAGATTTGTAGCTTCCCTTCCCATAATTTTTGAAATATTTTTTTTATTTTATTATTTAATTGATTTAAATGGTGATTTTTAGATTTTTAGAATTAATTATTACGATAGATGACTTTAGCCATAGATGAGTTTTAGAGTACAAGGCGACTAGGAATCGTGGCACGGATAGTGCAGTGGCGTGCCTTGACTAGTGTAGTAGCCATGCCAAGGAAGACCCAGCCATAAGTATGTCCTAACTAAAAAAACTAGGCTAAGTTGTGACATGACCCCTTTAAAGATTTTAATTATTTATTATTAGATTATTGACCTTTAGGAGACCCGACTGTACTATTCTGGCACGGGCTTGACCCATGCCAGTCCAAACTCATGTAGACATATCGTACGCCCAAAAACGACCATGTGGATGTATATGGTATATAGAAAATATTTTGTATTAGTACTTTACTTTTATGGCCAATTAAATAGTTTATAATAGTTATATATGATATATATTTTTACTAGCATTAAATGGACAATATATTGTATAATTATAGTATATATATATGTAGTTTATTCGGTTGGTCATGAGACAATAATGTATAACTACTAAAGATTTACTAGGTTAATTTCATAATGTTAATAGTTAGGGTTGGGCTGACCCCTACTCAAACCCATCAACATAAGTAAGTTCAATCCATGTCTCCAATAACTTCAAGCCCAAATCCTTCTTTTCTTCAGCTCAACTCATAATCTTTTCTAAGAGTCAAATATCCTACCCAGCATAATAGCTTGTTAGCAAGCCCATCCACATTTCCCTTAAGCAAACATAGGCCAAGGCCCAACTTCCTTTTCCCTTCCCTATATGAATGGAGCAACCGTTCAAAGAAAACCCTAGCCGAACACCAAACCTACTTCTCCCCCAAGCACAGCCGTACTATTCCCTTCCATTCTCTATAATATTCAGCCAGCCCTTTATATACCCATCCAATAGAGTCTTCTTTTATCTATCGAGCCTTACTCTCCACTCTCATTTCTCGACCGAGCCGACATGTCTGGTGCTCTGTCGCATGAAGACAAGCTTGTTGCCGTAGTCCGGCATCAACAACCCCAAATTTTGTACCAGCCAATTATGGACACCGTACACGTAGGGAACCACTCAGCACTCCGAGTCAACTCCGGCGTTGTCGTAGAATCACCACAATTGATCTTTGCCCTGTACGATGTCGAGGCGATGTGCAACTTCTGCTTTGGTAAGTCTCTGCTACCTTAGATAGAAAAAAAAAGATAGACAATAGGAGCAGTGTGTACAAATTAAAATACAGCATTGTTTGGATCACTCTTCACGTGGATGGCATAGAGGAGGCATTGGCTTCTTCATTTCAGCTAGGAACTTCTTGTTTGATTAGATTCCTTTTCTCTCTCACCTTATATAAACTATGCACCTTTGATGCACTGTTCACGTGAACCCAACAAAACTTGCATATAGACTTGTAGATGAAGTAGCTAAGTAAACTAGTTAGTTAGATATAAAGTACAATTTGGCAGCATATAGGTAATGTGTAGATATTAGGACCAAGCATTAGATAAAGAGTTATGTATATAGATAATTAAATGGTGCATCTCTGTCTCTTGCTTCAACATACAAACTAAATGTTGGTGCTAAGTTTGCACTTAAGCCCCTATCTTAAGCACATGTTTAATAGAGAGCACTCCCTCCCGTAGGAAGCATTTTTATGAAGTAAAGATTTTCACTTAGCCCCCTCTCTTTTACCCTTATTTTGTAATATAACCCATTCCACTCCATTAATGATAAAGTTAATTAGTTAGATTGAGTTAGTTGATTAGATTTAATTATTAAACTAACAAAAAGTGGGTTGTACTAAAGTAGACTACTTAACCACTAATACAAGGCTAGTTGGATCTAGTAAAATATATTAATATATATTTTAGGATATTAATCTTGTGTTTATGTATATGTGTTCTTCATTAGGTCTTAGATAAAGAGCGGACTCAGACAACTTGCAGGCAAGTATACCTTGCCTCCCTCTACAGTTTTATTATATGTATTTTATTTCAGTTTCCATCTTTTGGATTATTTATGGACATGTGCTTTTCGTATTTTATTCTTTTTAGTTGTTTCATTGCATATAGCCGTGTCCATGTTGGTCTTGTGGTTCACACTTAGAGTTTCTAGTCAGTACCTTGCCTGAGTCGTGTCATAGAACGAGTACGTGTAATTGAACTGCTATCCTTGATATTGTTTCCTTGACACCAGAGAGTCCACACTCGGGACGAGGGTGTTTTTCTTGATCTGTTTACATCCGAGAGTCCACACTCGGGACTAGGATGTCGATTATTTGTACCAGAGAGTCCACACTCGGGACGAAGGTGTAGACTTGACTTGACTTGACTTACACCAGAGAGTCCACGCTCGGGACGAGGGTGTTTACATCAGAGAGTCCACACACGGGACGAGGATATAGTATTTGCACCAGAGAGTCCACACTCGAGACGAGGGTGCCTTGCCGTGAACTAACCAGAGAGTCCACACTCGGAACAAGGGTTAGTACTAACCAGAGAGCCCACACTCGAGACGAGGGTTAGTGTTTAGTTCAAACCCGTGAGTCCACACTCGGGATGAGGGTTTGGTTTCTTCTATTGATCTCGTGGTTATCGTTCATCCGGCAGTTCATTTATGCGTAATTGTTCTAGTGTTCGTGTTCGTGTTCGTATTCGTGTTAGTGTTTGTAGTCATTTGTAGTGTTCCTGTTTTTCTTGTTTATCTTCTTGCGCATGATAAAACTGTTAGATAGGCATGTATATTATGTATCTTGCTATGTCCTATGAGGACCTGATGATCTCCTCAGGTTTAACGATTGCATGGAGTTAGCTAGTAGTTCTGGATGGCGGAGGATTTGCGGTTCTTGCGGGATTCAGGTATCGTTATCGTGTTTATTATCCGCTCGTGCTTTCATACTTTATCATGAGTTATCTTGTTTCTTGATTCAGTTTTAGACTCTTGTTATTTTCTTCAGAGTCTTATCGGGGATTTATGCTAGTGGGCTGCAGACCACGACCCATAGTATTCATTCATGTTTCATATTCTTATTGTAGATTGAGATATAGATTTGTTTGCCATGATTTGGCAGTATACCATAGCCTTGACAGCGTTTACGTATTCGAGTCAGGCTGGAGTCCGTTCGATACGTAGCTGGCTTGCTCAAGTGCTCGCGTCCGAAAAGCGGGTGTGGGTCGTGACAGCTAACCCAAGATTGATCAACGCTTTATAAACTAAAGATTTATTAAGGTCTATTTGCAATTATTATCTGATGGACTTTTGATTTAGCATTGATGAATAATATTATTTAATAATTGTCGTCTTTTGATATATTTATTTTTCTATCACACTATTCAATATTCAGACTTGATTTGATCTTGTGACTACTCATTGAATGTTATGTTCTTCTCATATGTTTTTTAGCGTTTGTGTAATATTCATGATACTCATTTTATTAAGCTTTTATTATTCTCTTCTTAGTCAAGTTAATAACTGCCTATAGCAGCAATTCTTTACGAGGAAGAAGTCAGACATATTGAATTTCTCTCTCCCAAAGCTTTTCTTTAACCCTACGGTTATCAGATGGACACCGTGCTAAGGTTTTAAAGGGGAAGAAATAAACTTTGATAAGAAGACATAATATTTTGATGAATTAGTTTCCTACTTTTGAAAATATTTCTATTGAATTTAAATCTGTCAATACTATTAATTTTGGATATACTCACGTAAAGGGGGAGCAGTTAATTGTTTAAAATCAATTATTCTCCTGGTATGCCATATATCTAGAATTCTATTTATTCGGGCATTTATCTAGTCCTATTTTATTTGTTCAAAATTGAATATTTATGATTTATGGATTCTTTTATTAAAGCTGTTGTCATGATACAAAAAAGTTTGAATCATCAGCTGTCAGTTTGATGACTAAACTGACACATTTGAACATTTATTAAGACAATTTTTCATAATAAATTTTATATTTCAAAAGTCTTTGATTTGTCTCTGTTATTTTGAATCTGTCCGTTACTCGAATGCTATCATTAAGACAGTTTTCAAAAAACCTTTACTGTTTTGAAATCATTTTTATTATTTGAATATTTTTTATATTTGTTAATTGAAAGTATATTTTATTTATTCATCTTTAAGAGTTTGGTTAAAGAATATTTATTTTACTTGCCTAAAGATGATATTTTGTTTTAAGTTTGAAACTTTATATGCATTGATCAAAGGAAAGAAAGATGCATATCCCAGATATTCCTTAGATCCTGTGATTATTTTATCTATTTTGTGTATGTAAATGCTTTTGAACTAGATGCACATATTTTTAAGGGAAAGCAAACTAATTGTTTCGATTCATTTATACCCTTGATATATAGTATACCTAGTTCATCATGGACCTATAGTCTTTTACTTTATTCTTTTAATTGTGTTCATGATATTTTGAGTTATGAATGGGTTTATGAGAGAATATATGATTCTGCTTGATTATCTCATTTTACATATTTTTGTAAATAAGTTATCTTGTCAAATATATTTAATTATCCTTATTTGATGATTCATTTGAGTTTAAATTGATTTGGCTTTTCTTATTGAGGTTTTATCTCAAAGTTCATGATTATCTATATTTAGACTGGTTATGCTTTACGGAGGATCATTCAAGTCAACTGAATTTCTCCTTCTCAACTATTTTGTCTCCTTTACCTTCATGTTTATCTAATGGATATTCATATTTCATGCTAAGGTAATTGAGTTCAAATGCATGAACTTGGGTAAGTAGATAGATTCAAGTATATCAATTTTGATTTCTTTTCAATGATTATACTCTTTATGGAAGTGATTCACTAATTTGTATGGACAAATTTATGAATCAGATTTTTTTGTGATCTTTTTTAAAAGTTTTATACACTATATTTGGTATTTATATACTAGATCTGTGAATTTTTAACCCTTATGGATTATTTATGACTAATGATTGATTTCTACTATACTAGTATCTACTTTTGTTAACGTTCTTTATTGGCCTCTTTCATAACTATAGTTATATTCTTTCTCAAATTGTGTTTTAAATGGTTTGTTTCAAATTTTTACCCTAATTGTTGATCATGATTATTTTGCCCTCCGCCTACTATGATATATTTACTTATGCTTGATTTTATTCTATATCTACTTACGGTGGAGCTCATTTTTAATCAAGTCAATGGAGGAGAATAAGTTTAAGTTAGCACACAATATTCTAGTAATAAGTATTTATTAGTGATGCATGCATCTATCGTATCTATCTTAAACTTAACCAATTTGCCATAATAAAAAATGGAAAAATTATTAGCCCAATGATTGTATCATATTTTTGAATATGACTAATCAATTAAGTTTAACATAAAGATGTCACTAATATTCATGTAATCACTATCAAATTGCTACAGTTTAATCATATTGCTACTTAAACTTAGCATTGTTCTACTGTTCATTAAATATATCATACTACTATGTTTGTATCATACTCATTTGTTCGTCTAACATGTTATTTGTAGACAAGAAATAAGTATGATCAAACAAGGATATATGCAACGAAGAATTAATGATAGACCAAAGACGACGCGATACAAGAAGATTTCTCTGAACCGTTCAATGACCTATCCGGGGCTTCGCACTTAGGGGTTTTGCTGCCCGGTTAGCGGACATGAGTCAAGGGACAGCGCCCCCCGGGGTTTCGGAGGCGAAGCCCTTGAAAGATATTCATATATTCAGATATCTTTATCTTTGGACAACTGTCGTCAAAGAAAAATGCGTCTTCAAGTCTGCTCAAATGTCAAAGAAAAAGATGTCATCAAAGGGCTATTAGTTATATATTTCATCTGTATCAGTATCTTTATTTGAGTTTAGAAAAATATGTAAGATTAATCAAATCGGTACTGGCTTAGCTATTTCAGTCCACAAAATACAGCCTTCCTATCCACAAAATTTCTATCCAATGTCCATAAACAAAAACCTATCAAAATGGCCAAAAAACATTTTTATTCTGACCCTAACAGAATGTAGAGGCTAAAAATTAAGCTGTGCCACACATTAAAGTGTGCGATCATCAGGTGGCACCAAATCATTATGTTACGCCAGACCATTATGTTGCGCAACATCAGGTTGCGCCAACATCAGGTTGCGCAGGCGATAGGTTGCACGAACGCCACATAGCGCACTTCCTCAAAAAGATGTAACGGCATCATCATTGTCTGACAGCTGACAGCACGTATATCAAGGAAAATCCGTTCGAATCCCGCATAATGCGGCACTCGAGAAGATTTTGTCAGCATGTAATTAATGATGACAGCTGGTTCGCGCAAGTCATTGTGTGGCACAAGAATTAATCAGTATACAGCAAAGATGACCCAGTCAAAGGCGACAGTTGTTGATTTGTGCCCATGCGCAACCTGGCTAGTTGGTGCCACCTGATCAACTATTATTTAGAAGCAGGGTGACGTGGCGGCAAGCCACCAACTTCGCAGAGCGTGCTCACTATACTGCTTACGACCACGCACATCTCATTCAAATGATGCTACGCATCCACAACAGTTGGTGCAACCGCTCGAGCAAGTTGTTATATTGTACCTCTGTGCGACCTGATAAAGCATGCGCAAGGTGATCGAACAGTATCTAGAGCAGGATGATATAGCACGCAAGCCACTAACTTCTTAAAACGTGTCCATTACTATACTGTCCACGACCAAGCGTATCTCAATCAAACGATGCCACGCGTCCACAGCAGTTAGTGCAGCCGCTTGCACAAGTGAACATAAGGCGCGCAATCTGAAGTACGCGCAACCCAGAATAACTGCTAACAGTTATTTCAAGAACTCTATAAATAGAATTTCAAATCAATCTCAAGGCATCACGAATGATCATAATCTCCTGCTAAAATGCTGTTGCATCCTCCAGAGGCTTGTGTCTTCGATATCACATCGTCCAAGGGATAAAGTGATCGTCTTCTGATCAGATTCCTACAGTTGTACTTCTCCAGAAATCAATTATAACTACTCTTCCCGAATTTTAGTTTTTATTATTATTTTATTTACTTTATTTCTAGTTGGAAAATATGTTGTTATCATAATTTTTATATATTTGTGAAACTATTTTCGTATGATTTTAATAAATGATATATTTAGACACATTAATTACCTTTAAGATTTAAAAATATGTTTCAAATACTATTAATATTGAGTATTATTTAAAAGAACTATTTTAAAGTATCATTATTTCCAAATTATTAAATATAGATTTGGTTAAATATATTATAAATATTATGAAATAATATATATTATAGATTGATTTTGATTTAAGCTAGAATTTACTTTGATTCAATTTACCTGCTTAAATTTATAAGATCTATTTTAAATAGTATTTGATAAATATGGGATATATTTAAAACAACTACTGGGATCGAGATTTGGATTACCTACTTTGATTGAAAATTATAAATGCTATCTTAAAAATTATTTAGTAACATTAAAATAATAATTTTAAGTATTGTTGATAGTTAATGAAAATATTTAAATTGATTAGAAGATTTGGTTAGTACTTTTGGGTTTTCAAATTATTGATTTCAAAAATTATTTTGGAAAAGCAAAGATAATTTTAATAATTAAAAGATTTGTTAAAAAGTATTTTGAATAGAATTTATAAAAAGTATTTTTATTTGTGATGGTAGCGATATTATCTTCATGTAGTAATTAATGAATCGATAATTACTTTGTATGTTTAAAATATTTTGATAAATATTAAATACTATTTACATTACTATGTTGATCATTTCACTGATATAATCTTATATTCATAAGATTTAAAAACTACTTGATATTATCAAATATTTATTTAAACTAGTATTGTTTTAATTAATTAATTAATGAATTAGATTATTTTTGACTTAAAAGATTTATTTGATAATTAGTGATAACGAATGGAATATTATAATGATAAACCGAATTTAGGCGTCCTTATCTAAATACTAGACTGGGACTCAATATATGTATAGATGTAACCCTCTATCTCGTTCCTCCCTCGGAAAACCTCACCCCCCCCCCCCCTAATATATATATATATATATACTAGACTGGGACTCAATATATATATATTCTACTATATAATAGGAAAACTTAGATTGTAAACTTTTGAATTCCGAAAATACCCTTACATACTTATACTAATTAAAAATAGTTCATTAATTTTATTAAGGCCAACTTAGTAATTAGGAAGACTACCCTTTGGTATTTCTAAAGAGTCTTCCTATACTAATTAAGAAATGTTAAAATACGTGTAAGGCACGTGCATATATGCTAGTATATATATATATATATATATATATATATATATAAGTTTAAAACCCTAAACTCCAAATCCCATTCAAACCTAATCTTCTCCTCCTTCTTCCTCTCTCCTTCCTCCCTCCTTCATCCTCCTCTCTCCTTGGCCATGTCCGCAGCCACAACAGTCCCACGGCTATGGCAACAACCTCAAACGACAACAACAACAACAATTTTAAACTCCGAGGTATCCGACTTCTCCAATTAATTTTCCCGCAAATTTAAATCCGTAAATTCGTGTAGAAAGCCCACATGACCCTCTTCGAGATCCCCGAGGTGGATTTTGACATGGACATCCAACTTGCTCGAAAAATCGAGACAAAGTTGGAGAAAAACCACTTTTCTGGAATATTAAAACTGTTTTAAAATACCAACTTGTCCGCCACTCTTCTTTCTGTACAATAGGATTTTGTAGATACTAATTGAAGACAGTCAAAGACAACATAACCGAGATTGTAACGCACCTTCTGGATTCACTTTTCATTTAGCGTGTAAAAAGTTACACGTTGTTAAAGTTTCACGAAAAATTATAAATTCTGTTTTCAAAAAGTAGAAAAACACCCGATACGACGTGCGCCCCGACAAACCGGGCGACGTGGTCATGCACTATATGCATCTAAAGGCGCTTATGGATGTTGTCGACGTGTGGGAACTGACAGAACCCGATTTCGTTGCATGTGCGCGACGAAATCAGTACGTACCCGTCGAGATACCCCCGTATCGACCCTTTGCAAATTAAGTCACAACTTCGTGTACACTCATCAAATCACGACGAAACTTGCGCCATTGGACTCAAAATATTTTTATGGTCCTGTGAGCCAAGTTTGGTCCGATTCAGAGACCGTTGATCGGGACGCCATTTTGGCAGGCCCACAATCCCACTCAACGGACGATTTTGTGCCCGGCTCCTCGAAATCCAAAATTGGACGTACCGTTGAGTTCATCTCGGAAAAAAAATTGTAGACATGTAGTTTGATGACTTTAGTGACTGTATGTTATGGCGCACATTTTGGTGCAAAGCGGGTCCAACGGCAGACATTATTTTGACCCGAAATTACGATTTTGCCCATGTTCCAGAATTTAACTTTTGGACAGGCATTTCCTAGGTATATCTTTTATTCCAAACTCGTTCGTGATGTTTGTTGTAGCATCCAGAGTCATCTGCGGGATTTGGCTTTTCTTGCTTCATTTATTTGTCTGTTCGAGCTACTGGATTATTCTCTTTTGCACATAACCTCAGGCAAGATATCTTGCCATTAAACTGTTTATATTCAGTCTATATTTATTTATTATATATTACTATTCATTATTTCTGGTTCTTACGGTTCCTGAATTACTACCTGCTCAGTGATTATTAGTTACTTTGTTATTATCCTTTGATTGCATATGAACCTAGAGTTAAGGGACTACCTTCTGTAGTGTATCGCATACACCTTGACACAGTTGTTCTCCACCAGATGGTCGCAGCCAACTCCGGCAAAGTCCCATCGCTAACCACTACCGATCTTGGCCCAATAACAAATCGACCATAAGCCGCCGCCGACTTACCTCACTATCGGATCCACCCTCACCAGCGAGTCCCGGCGTCCGCCCCGGTGCTATGTTGTCGATGTCGGCGTCCCTTTCTCCTTCGGCCATAGCCTTCACATCATCAACAGTCGCCACCATCGGCCGCCCGTCGCCAGCGTAACCCATCATCTTCGCTGCGAGCGCAACCCATCATCTCTGCGGTGCCTCTTCAATCAAATGTCGGCGTCCGCCGCTACCACACTGTCACCTCTATCATCACCGTCGTGCCTCATCCTGGCTATGTGACCAACATTGAACGGGGAGCCACCCCGTAGATCTGTCACCGTCGACTCGATGCACAGCCACGCCAGATACACCGAAGCTCCCATAACATACCAACTCTGGTGCCATCCCGCGTCTTCATCGACGATGAGCCCCATCTCCTACCCTCAGCAGCACCTCAACAGATCTGGGCGGTGAGTTGCCCTACCTTTCGTTGCCCTGGAATACTCGTCGCCAGCCGCCGTAGCTGCGCCACCATGCCACCGTCGCGTGCTTCGTGGGTTCCTAACCGACAGCTCTGACCTAGCCTCCTGGATCGCATGTCGCCCGACAAGCTCGGGAAAAACCCTTCTGTGAGCTCTCTTCCTCTCCCTCTCCCTTTCGTTCTCACCCCTTTCTTTCTGTTCTCTCACGCTCTCTAATTCCTACTTCTCTTCCTCTCTCTCCTCTATGAGTAAATGGGGAAAAGAGTATGGTTGGTTAGAGGTGGGCTTGGTCTAGTGGGTTGGGCCATATAAATGGCTATATTTTTTAGTGTACAATTATGTAGGTACTAGTATTAATTCTTTATGTATTATGCTACTAAGTACATCATGAGGTGTAGGTACAAATTAAATATTACTGATATTATTCATTGATGTTATTATTATTAGTATTTTCCAATGATTTCATTACTTATGCTATTAATATTATTCTTACTTTTACCAAATATATAGATAAATATTTATAAAGTATATTTGTAAGAAAATATAGTTTTGGGCTTGGCCTTATATGTAATTTCAAAAATTAGACTTTTGATTATTTAAAACTTTTCAAAGTATTATTTAAAGATATTTTACTAAAAAAAATATAGCTTCCCAAAACATTATAGATATTTTCTAAAAAAATTATAATTGTTTATTTTTCCGATTACTTTAAAATATTATTACAATATTTTCTATAAATTTCAAGTTATAATTTTGGCCTAACATGATTTCCTACAGTTTCTAAAATATTTAAAATGTTTTTGGTAAGTAGTTTTCCAATATCAAAAACGTATTTTCTAAAAATAGCTATAAGTATTTATATATATTTCTCTTATTAAAGATTTCTTTAAAATATTTCTCTTTGATTTACATCATGATATTGCTAGTCATACGATCATAATTCGGGCAAATTCTGACTACTTCATATCGATCCTAGGCTAATCAAACTATCCTGGACCCATCGGGACAATCAGTTTCACCAGCAAAAGACCCCAGACGAGTAAATTTTTTGATAGTTTTCATATTTAATAACTTCTATGATCCGTGTATTTAGTATTGTCTTACATTGATTTTTTGTTCATTCTCGACACGGTGGTTACACGATGTAGTAGTTATGGATTCTTTACATGTTATTTGTACTATTGTGAGCCTGCGACTAGGAAGTGCTCATTCACATTAGGAATAATATTTGACCGTTGTAGGGTGTGAAAATCATGACACGCTGACATAAGACTCAGTCCAAGTCATACGCTCAAAGCCATACGCTCAGTCCAAGTCATACGCTCAAGGCCATACGCTCAGTCAAGGCCATACGCTCATCCAAAGGCCGTACGCTCAGTGAATATTTTATTATTTTCTGAGATGACAGCACAGCATATATTTAATAAAGGATGAATCTGACACTTCGTCTTTCGTGCAAAGACAGCTGTCCAATGGAGACTAGCCGTCGTATAGGTTTTCGAAGAGTCGATTTTGTCTTTTACGAGGACAGCTCAGCATCTCTCATAAATGTAAAAGCCATCATTACTGTCAGTTTTGACAGTCTGTCAGCCATCATATCCGCAGTCACGACGCTCGAGAAGATTTTGTCAGTTATTGGAAGATATGGCGTATCAAAGAAGATTGATGATGGCCACGTGTCTACTTATTCAACCATGCCACGTGTCTACTTATTTCTTATACGACTCCTTCCAACTAAGTGAGCGTATGGATCTCATACGACTTCTTCCAACTAAGTGAGCGTATGGATCTCATAGGACTTCTTCCAACTAAGTGAGCGTATGGATCTCATACGACTTCTTCCAACTAAGTGAGCGTATGGATCTCATACGACTTCTTCCAACTAAATGAGCGTATGGATCTCATACGAATCCTTCTCAACCAAGTGAGCGTATGGATTTTATACGACTCCTTGACAAGTGAGCGTATAGTTTCCATACGACTCCCTGTCAATAATGTGAGCGTATCAGCTTTATATGGTTCTACGCTATCCAAATAAGCGTATGCAAGACATGTGCCTTCAAAGCTAGCGTATGACTCTTCTTCTAAGGCAACGTATCACAGCAGTTATGTCCAGAATGATTTTCAACGAGCAGTTAACACACGTTCTCACGTGTCCTGTACTCAGTTATCCACTTCTTCAGAAGTTATGCAACGTGGCATTCATGCCATCAATCTCTCCTGAATATACTCCACTATTTTCAACCGCACGCTAATGTGTCTCCATCAGAATTTGCCACGCGTCCCTGCAGTTATGCACACGTCAAGTAACTACCTGAGCGTATGCTTAAGGACAGTTATCCTGAACTCTATAAAAGAGAGTTTCTTCATCTTCATCAGACACTACAGTCAATTTCAGAGAGAACAGAGAGATTGCCCAGTTGCTGTCCAAATTCTTCAAAGTTCGAGTCTTCTTCATCGCATCGTCCAAGGGATAATCGTCTTCTAGATTAGATTCCTACAGTTGTAATTTTCTCAGATACAAAATAAATAAAGTAAATTTATTTATGGAAAACAAATTGGCGACTCTGCTGGGGAAAGCTGTCTCCTCCAACGAGATAGCAACAACTCAATGCGATACTTCGTCGATCGGCTTGACGAAGAAGACGATGGTTGTACAATTCGACCAATCGGCTTATGAAGAAATGCTCAAGGCGAAGGAGGGCCGCACTGCTTCCTCCGCTCTTCCTGCTACCAAGAAGAAGGGACACTCCGTCTATGTCCCTAAGTCTTCTGCAGCAGTCCGAGACGCTTCTGTCACTTCTCATGCTGACAAGAACACGTCTTCAACTTTCATGAAGCACAATTCGGCTTCTCTGAACACGGCAACAGTGGCTTCTCCTAGTCACGCTGACAAAGTTGGTTCTTTAACCAAGTCAGCGTGTACAAGAAAAACCATCTCTGGACATGTCAGTCCCTTCTCCCTCTACTCTTACGACAGCAGTCGGCTCTTTAGCCATTGATGACTCTGAGCGTATGGCATTCAAAGGGCAGCGTACGGCAAAGGCAGCATACAAAAGCCAACATCAGGCAGCGTACGCTAAGCCAAAGCCAGCGTATGCAAATAAAAAGGCAGCGTATGACCAGAAGTCCAAACTGAAGTCAGCGTATGCTAACAGATACAGTCCTTTGACTGTTTCTCAAAATCAAGCTGGGGGTTCTCTTCCACAGAACATACAAATGATTCCCCCTCAACTTGCACATCTGTGCTAACCAAGGAGAAAGACTCTTTAGTCAACTCCTCTACTCCTAAGGTCTTTACCTCTGGAGTTAATTTGACTAGTACTCTTACTAGATCAAACAAAGAAAACGCCTTTTGGCTAATTCCTCTAAAGATGGATTATTACCGACTCCCAGTCGGAATAATACCCATCTTCCTTCTCTCCAAATTTCTCGATCTGAGAAAAGCAAATTACAAGTATCCAAGACTGATATCAAAGTCAGATCTCCTACGGATCTTCGTAACAAGCTTAATCATAATCGTCTCGGTTCCACTGAGACAAGTATATTAGACCCTGATGCAGAATATGCCAAGAACTATGTGGCTCAAATTAATCAGTCTTTATATACTCAGGAACCAAGAAGACAGAAGAACAAAAGACAAGTTTCTACACAGAAACTATCTTTAAGTACTTCCCAATCTGTTCCTACAGATCTTCGGGAGTATTTACAAAATAAACGGAGAATTGACACTCCGTCAGGCTATGATATTGCTCATATTTGTCATGAAAAGCATGGTTGCAACTTCCAACCTCGAGTTGTAATTCATTGTTGTTGTTCACCAAAAAGACAATCTGTTTTCGAACGGATTCAATATGAACCAATGTTGGATGAAGATGAACCTCTTTATGCTTCTGTCAACATGACCTCCAGAAATATTGGGGGTAGCATACGGTCTGATGCTATATCAGACTCTGAAGATGGTGTTTATCTCGGAACCCGATCCAGGACCGGAGCCTTGGCCAGAGCCTCTTCTTCTTTTCATCCAAGTGGTAATCCGGAGATCACAGAAGACTTCCTTGGAGAATCTAACTTTCCAGTATTGACTCCCGTAAATAGCCCCGGGAAAGATACTGATTCACACAGTGATGATTCAGAACAGACTGTTTCATCATCTATTCCTCAAATAATTACCACTTACATGGCAGATGGCAATCATGAACCTTCGACTAGCACCGAAGCTCATGAACAAAGGATTTCTTCCTTAGAATAACAGTTGCGAGCTATGGCAGATACATTGAATGCTATGCACACTCTTATGCAAGCTCAGCATCAAACTCAGCAAGTCCAACAGACAGCTCCTCCAGTTATATTAAATACTCCTGTTGTTCCAAACCCGGAACCCTCTACTATTTCGGGGGTACAATCTAATGTTCCTGTACAACCCACTCCAAGTCAGTCTGGAGCTGGGGGTGGTACATATGCTGCAGTCCCTCCTCCCAATTACACTCAACAAGTTACAACTCCCCAATCTTCTGGAATTGTTTCTGAAGAGTTAAAGAATCTCCGAACTCAATTCGAGGCATTCAAACAAAAGGATGGTTTGCAAAGGTTAGGTATCAAGCAACCTTACCCGATAGAATGGAAGCAGGTATCGTATCCACCAAAATACAAACCTCCGACCATCTCTTTCTTTGATGGGACAACCTCCCCAAGTCAGTTCATTAATCATTTTGAAGTAATGACTGATCAACTGCAACCAAGTGATGCCCTCCTTACTCGGGTGTTCGTTGGATGTCTCAAAGGAACGGCTTATGAATGGTATAGAAGTCTCCCTGATGGGTGTATTACCTCATTTGCCGGTTTCAAGCAAATGTTTCTTGAACGATTCTATAAAAGGTTTAACGACATGACCATGTCAGCCCTCATAAGAATTAAACAGAAAAATAATGAAACCACCGAGGACTTCATTGAAAGATTCAGAAGAGAAGCCCTCAAAATGCCTCTGGGAACTCCCGATGTTGTTACCATCGACACTTGCAAGTCGAATCTCTTACCAATTATCAGCATGTGGACAGCGTCCACTCAGTTCCAAGATTGGCCTTCTTTCATTGTCAGTGCCAAGGCTGCCGAGGTCAGTACTGAGACCTTCAAGGGTCTGGAGGTACAAATGGCTCCCAAGGAATCAAATCAGAGTGCTAGCAATAGTACTCGACCCAATAATCGCAAAGGAAAAGAAGCTCTTGAAGTCAATCTCCAAAGCAGTAGTCAAGAGGTAAAGACTACCCAAGCTACTCCAGCTCCAACAAATCAACAACAGAGACCTCCTCGGCCGAAGGAAGAATATTCTTTCGACGATGATGATGTTCAGGGTATCTTTGAATGCTTGCTCAAAGGTAATAATATTCAATTGCCAGAAATTAAAAAGCCTGATGAAGCCAATAAGACAGATCATCCAAAATACTGTCCATATCATAGAATGCTGGGTCATACAATCCGGTCTTGCTATGTATTAAAAGGGAAGATTCAAGAGATGATTAAATCAGGAGCTGTGACATTAACACCCAAAGACAAAACAGTCACAGCAAATATAATTTCAATGCAGTTCGGTGACTTCCCTCCCTTAATGGTGGAAAGTAGGATTGTTCCTATCCCCAAAGCAACTCTCGAAGTTGTAAACATCCCACCAGCACAGAATGACGGACTTGTTCCTGTCACAACTAAGAAGGGAGAGATCATGTGGATTCACCCGGATTTAATGACGGAGTTTGAAACGTCTTCCTCTTCTCCTCGGAAGACTCTATCATCTAAAAAGAAGCTCGGGAAGACTAAGTCATACAATGTGACTTCTAGTTTCACACCCGATTTTTATCTAACCTCTACTTTCATCTCAGCAGGAAGTTCACTCCCTACGGAGATAAAATCTGTACCTCAATTTAAAGATAGGTACAAGCCTGCTTTTCATCTATACAGTTCACAATCTCGTGAATTGATGGCGAAGATGGGTTATGATCTAGCCACTGCTCCTGATTTGAACTCAGGCAAGGGACTCCGAGCACCTTTGGCCATCACTATGAGACATAATCAATCTCGTATTGGCCTTGGTTTCTGGAATGAAGCTCTCATCAAACATAAAAGAACCAAGAGCAAGATAAAGAATTGCAACATGGTTTCCATAGACCCTGAACCAGAATCTGAAGTTGAAGTTCATGCTGGAACTCGATCAGAAAAAATATATCTGAAAGATTATGCTGAAGTTCCTGAAGAAACTTCTGATGTCCCTCCGGTTACAGCTTCAACACCAGTTTCTACTGAAGAGCCTTTAAATGTTCCTGTTGAGACAGTTCCTTCTAAACCAACAGCAGCTGACAAAGGCAAACAACAAGTCCGCTTCAACAAACCATTGAAGAAGTCATCTCCTACAGGACTTGAAAAGCCTTATAATTTTGATATATTAGCTCAACTAGCCAATACCCCAGCTAAATTATCAATCTTCGAGCTCTTACGCCTCTCTAAAGAGACTCGAGAAACTCTAAGTGAAGCACTACTGCAAGCAGAAACCTGCCTAACTCTTCTCAAGAAGTTGGAAATAGAATCTGTTTCTCATTGCCATAATGTATTGGAATTTATTCCAAACATTACCTTTACGCAGGACGATATGCTGCTAGAGGATAATCGACATGACCGTGCTTTATATCATACAGGATATATTGATTCTATGAAGGTTGATCGTCTCTTGATTGATCCAGGATCTGCTCTCAGTATTATGCCAAAAGCTATGCTAGACGCACTAAAGATACCTGTACATAGCCTTTCCAGCACTATCACTACCATCTTGGGATTTAATCAAGGAAAAAGTGAGCCTTTGGGCAAGATTCGCCTCAAATTTCAAATAGACGATCTTCGCACTAAAGTTACTTTTTACATCATCGACAATCATGGTTGCTCATACAATGCTCTGTTGGGAAGACCATTCTTGCATGAACATAATGTCGTTCCTTCGACTCTTCATCAGTGTTTCAAATATGTTGATGATAATGGAGAAGTTCAAAAGGAGGTTGCAGATCTCTATCCATTCAAAGGAGTTGAAGCTTACTTCAATGACGCTCGCATGTACAAAGATGAATATTCAAAAGTCTTGCAAGCTATGGATAATGATGATGAGATAGCAAAAGTTGGCACTTTTGTTATTCCTGTAAAAGGGCGTATCACTCCTCCGTAGTCTGTTAAATCATCTGAAGAGGGCTCACTGATAATTCCTGTCAGTGGACGTACTACTTCATCACATGCCCAAGCTCCACAAAGTTCACTGATAATTCCTGTCAATGGATGTACCACTCCCCCTCCATCTTCTCAGGCTAGACCAGATACTCTAGTCATTCCAGTCAGTGGACGTACTACTTATCCACAATCTTCTTCAAGGGAGCTCACCTCTTCTGAGCCTTTTGTTATCGATCTTAATCGAAACAAAACTTCTGATCGCTCTTCCTCTCCCCCTTTTGTCATTAATTTGACTAAGACTGATAAGGCTCAGCCTTCTGTTGTAAATACAGTATCTAATATTAATGAAGCATCTCCTTTGCAGTATATTGATATTTGTGATCATGTACAAAGTTATTTACAATTGCTAGATAGCTTAGAGTCACTAACTATAGGGGTTGTTCAAACTCTTCATACAGACGTATCATTGGAATCCATACAAAAATCATACTTCGTGGTCCCTGCTAAAAAGAAGGGAGAAAATCCAATCTTCTTTTATAAAGGACCCCAGAATCCTCCTAACTTGGAAGAAGATGACATAAACGACGATACTGGAAGGTTACAACTGCGTCGCTACAATCAACAATCCAAAAATATCATTAAGAATATGGGTTATGACTTTAGAACCAGTCTCAATAATGGAAAAGGAAGAAGAATGCATGTTCGAATTCCTCCATTAAAATATGGAAGGACAAAATGTGGTTTAGGTTACATTACTCCTACTTCCTTTATCAACATAGTCCATGAAGATTCAAAATCCGATGAAGACGAACGATCTGAGTCTTCTGATTCCCTCTCTTGGGATTCTGACACGAGTATTGGCGATATCCATCGTTCTATTCTATCCATCAATATGGTCCTCCGTTGATGGCCCGCAGGAAAATGATGAAGATGAGGATGATTTTGAAATATCACCCGAATCGGAACAATGGGCTCAAAGATTAGATAATCAACGGGAATTCAGGTTCGAGCAGAGGGAACCTCCTACTGAAGATAAACTGATCCAAATTGATGTTGGTGAAGAAGGTTCTCCTAAACCAATATTCATCAGTGAAAGTCTTTCAGAAACAATAAGCAAGACATGATCAAACTTATTCGTGATTATATCGATGTCTTTGCCTGGAGTTACGAAGATATGCCAGGACTAGATCCGAAGATTGTAATGCACAAACTCAATATCATGCCAAATGCTAAACCGGTCAAACAACAACACGACGATTTCGTCCAGACATCATAGATGCAATTGAAGCTGAAGTCAAAAGCTTATGGCTTCTGGATTTATTCGAGAGGAACAACATCCTGAATGGGTGGCTAACATCGTTCCTGTCCTTAAAAAGACTGGCAAGATCCGGGTCTGTATAGATTTTCGTGATCTCAATGCGGCTTGTCCTAAAGACGAGTTTCCTCTTCCAATTACTGATGTCATGATCGATAACACATGTGGTTTCGAACGAATGTCATTTATGGATGGGTATTCGGATACAACCAGATCAAAATGTTTCCAGATGATGAAAACACACTTCCTCAGAACGTCGATCGGTACATACTGTTATACAGTGATGCCGTTTGGTCTCAAGAATGCAGGAGCAACATATCAGCGAGCAATGAGCACTATATTTCGCGAACATCTCCGGAAAATAGTCGAATGCTATGTTGATGATATTGCGGTCAAAAGTCGACGAAAGAGGATCATATCCAAGATTTGAAGACTATCTTGATTTAATGCCAGCATCAACTTAAATGAACCCTACTAAGTCCTCCTGGGCGTCTCTAGTGGTAAATTTCTCGGCTTCGTCATTACTGCTAAAGGTACACGTGGATCCCGAGAAGATCAAAGTCATTCAAGAGATGCGTCCTCCACGTACCTTAAAGAGCTACGAGGATTTCAAGGAAGAATTGCTATATAGGAGATTCATTCTAACTTATCAGGACGCTGCAGACCATTCAACAAACTTCTGAAGAAAGGTGTATCTTTCGTCTGGAACGAAGAATGTCAAAAAGCATTTGACGATATTAAACATACTCATGAACCCTCCAGTTTTGGTACCTCCCGTCTCTGGGATACCATTTCTTCTATATGTTCGAGCCATGGATCTTCTCTTGGTGCATTACTTGCCCAGAAAAATAAAGATGGCCATGAACAGCTATTTATTATCTCAGTCGCACAATGACGGGTGCTGAACCGCGTTATTCTCCAATCGAGAAAGAATGCTTAGCATTAATGTTTGCTGTTCAGAAAACGCGACATTATATCGGTCAAACGATTCACGTCATTTCCAGAGTGAATCCCATCAGGATATGATGAAGAACCTGGTATTCTCAACTCCAGACTAGCTAATTGGGAATCTTGTTAGCTCAATACGATATGCATTATATTCCTCAGAAGTCAGTTAAAGGACAGGCTCTTGCTGATTTTCTGGCTGCTCATGCAATCCAGAAGATTCTAAATTATATGATAAGATTCCTGATGAAGTCTTGGATTCAAATCTGATTTCTGAAGAAGTTCCTACCTGGCGTCTATTCTTTGATGGAGCATCTAGAATAGGTCCTAACGGCGATATTGTCGCTGGAGTTGGGATTGTTCTTGTATCCCCAGAAGGACTAACTATTCGAGGGCTTATTCTCTAGATCAATCATGTTCAAACAATGTAGCCGAATACAATGCATTACTCATTGGTCTTCACTTGCTAAACTCTAGATATTCAATATTTGGAAGTTTTTGGAGACTTCAAGCTTATTGTCAATCAGATCAGAGGAACGTATGAAGTTCGTCATCAGGATTTGATACCTTATCATCGAGCAGCACTCTCTATAGCCTCATCTTTTGAAGTTTCTTTATTGAACATGTTCGACGAGCCTATAATGCAGAAGCTGATGCTTTAGCTAATCTTGCTGCTGTATTAGCTATACCAATCAGACGTCAGCAAGTGATAGTGGTTTATAACCGGAATTATTCTGTGTTGAGAATAATTTGGCTTTGGCTTTTCCCTATAAACTAGACGAAGATTCTTTCAACCTTGATGCTGGATTAAAGTTTGACAAAAATCCTCATCTTCTTCTTCTTCTTCCGATTCTACTATGGAATATGTCTTTTCTAATGAAACAGAAGCCATAATTGAAGAATGGAGACGTCCTTTCCTAGATTTTGTTTTGTATATATACTTTCTGATAATTCGAGTGAAGCAGCGTCTATTCGACGTCGATCTCTCAGATTCTATTATAATCATACGATGAAAACATTATATCGACGATCTTACGACGGTCTTCTCCTCCGATGCATTGCTGGTGAAGAAACACAACAGATAATCCGTGAAGCACATGATGGTGTTTGCGGAGTCTCATCAACCAGGTCCTAAACTTCAAAGCGTATCGACGTAGGGTTATTTTGGCCCACGATGGTGGCTGACGCTATTCAATATGCTCGAAAATGTAAAGCCTGTCAAATTCATGCAGACTTTATCCATCAACCGTCAGAGTTCTTACACCCAACAGCGGCATCATGGCCCTTTGAAGCTTGGGGCATGGACGTCATTGGTCCCATCAACCCCCATCATCAAGAGGACATCGGTTTATTTAGCAATAACCGATTACTTTTCCAATGGGCTGAAGCAATCCCGTTATCTGAAGTTAAACTTCTAGTGTTATCAACTTCGTCAAACATCATGTTATCTATCGATTTGGTGTTCCTCGGCATATTATCCATGATAACGGACCGCAGTTCGTCAGTCAGAAATTTACTCGATTCTGCGACGATCATCGGATTAATAATTAGCTTCTACAGCATATAATCCAGCAGCTAATGGATTGGTGAATGTTTATGGGCCTACCGCACCACAGTTCGCAATGCGACCCGATGTACACCTTCTCTTTAGTATATGGGGTGAACCTGTTCTTCCTCTTGAGATCCAGATTCCTTCTCTGAGAATTGCAATCTCTAATGAACTGACAACAGAAATAATGATCGTCTTCGACTTCAAGAGTTGGAAGCTCTAGATGAAAAACGATTGTATGCTCAACAAATATCGAGCTGTATCAGGCCGAATCTCAAAAGCTTTTAACCGGAAAGTCAAAGTCAGAGCATATCAGAAGGGAGAACTGGTCCTTACTGTTAGACTCCATGACCATGACACATATGAGCAAAGGCAAATTTGATGCGAAATGGGAAGGCCCATTCGTAGTAAACAAAGTCTTCTCTAACGGGGCATACCAGCTGTGCCTCTATGGATGGGAAAGTCATGATGATGCCTATCATGGCAAATTCTTAAAGAAATATGTATAATATTTTCATCATTCCCAGCAAATATAAAATTCTTCTCTACAAAGTTATTTCGATATCGTTATCCCAGAGGAACTGATATTCCACCTGTATCATCTTCCCAGATTTAATATTTTGTTAGATCCCTAGTGGTTTTAATAAGATCTTGTATAGAAAATCATGTCCATATTACCTCTGAATTTTCTATCTCAGTATGTACCATATTTTCATTTTAGGAATAATATCTCGTCTTTTGATTTCCGAGTCCAAAGATCATGGAAAAATAATTCAAAGATATCTTTATATCTGAATTCTATTTTCCTAATCAGTATTAAACTAAAAAAATCGTTGGTTTAATATCATGATAGAGTTGCAAAGTTTATTTGTATATTCTATTCTATTGAAATATGTCATGTATTATTTACCTCTGAACATGTTTCTACAAAAGTGTCATCCACAATTGAAATCAAGCCAAGATGTTCATTTCTTTAATCAGAATCAAAACATTGCTTACAATTGGATTTCAAAAACATTTCAGTACATGAAAAATGTAAAGAACTATTTAGGAGGTGTAATGATCTCCTGAATACGAATGATTACATTATTCATCTTCTCATCATGAGCTTTCTTTATTCGCTCTGATGTTTCAATTCCAATCCTCCGTTGGTCATATTCCATAATAATAGAACTACGGCGATTGGTTTCTTCAATCTGATTGATTTGCATTAATTCTCGCTCTTGCTGTAAAATTTGACAGCGTTCAGCTTCAGATTGACGATCAGCAGCAATCTTTGATTTTCTTTCTCTACAGAAGTAATTTGCTCCTGAATACGACTAGCTCTTCCCTCAATTTTCTAAGCTCCTCAGCTCTTGACGCTTCATCCTTCTCTAAGCGCTCCATATTCTGACGAGTACTTATTATTCTTCGTCTTTTGCCATTAATTCTTTAGAAATTGAGCGAGGAATTCTGTCAGAGCAATATGCTGAGCTTGAGCTTCATTCTCCAATTGAGAAATTTCAGCTGCAGTCAGAGATTCAATATCCTCCTTTTTAGTCTTCCAGTATTTTTGGATGTTGGCTTCTAAATCATTCAGAAGATGTTCAAAGAAGACCATTGAGCCTCATAACCAGATTGTCTCAAGGCTGAACGTGGAAACTAGTTGCTTCTCGAAGACTCGAAAAGGGCATAGTCTCATCTTTCATGAGTCGCCTCGAATATGTATCCAATATGTAAATAATATCTGAATACATCCCCATAACTTTTGCTATCCCTGTGTCAAAACTGGGAGTCGCTGCAATAGAGGAAGGAGCAGGAGGAGCTTCTATTCTTGGAGCTAAAGTTAGTGCCTTTGGAGAACTCGGCAGATGGGAACTCCCCTCACCCACTTCAGTTTGAACAAGTGGGGCTTGAGTAGAACTCATAGCCGGTGCAGTTCCTACACTGTTGAAATAAAAGAAGCATGATCAAAACCAAAAGATAAATAAAGCAGAGACAAGACAAAACTTTGATGAATAAAATATTACCTGGAGTTGGTTCATATTCAGCCTCCTTCGGATCATTCAATCCGACTCTTAGTCTGTTCAGGGTACTTTCTGACACGGGATTTATTTCACTGCTTCCCTCCAGAAGTACTCGGAATTTGAACTTCAATTTCCAGATACCTTTCCGGCTCTGGTGTCAACCCTGAGTGTTGACCAATGGTCTTTAGTGCATCGATTGGTGTTTTAGACGGTGATTCATCGTCTATCTCCATGTCTTCTTCTCCAAACGAATGCGACGACGGTTCATAGTCAACTTGTTCGCTCTCTGAAGCTTCAACAATTGGATGAGAGGAGTGGCTTCCTTCACTGATTCTCCCAAATTAGTAAGTCATTACCGTTTCAGTCCGATGCTCGGCCTCTACCGCAGGTTGACTAATTTCCTGCGCATCATCGGCCATTGGTGGAACGAGCCTATATCAGAAGGCCTAGAAGACCCAGCAGTTTCAGGAATCTCTTCTTCTTCTGTCTTTACAGAGAAATCAAAAGCTTGCTTTTCTGCAGCCAATCGCATAGCAACGAGCGCGGACTCTCTGCATCCAGACAAATTACGGATTTAGTTTTTGACACTAATACTTTCCTTCCTATTTCTGGTTAAAGGAACAGTAGGATAATTGTCTATTGGATCACTACCTGCTTCATCAATCTCTGGCTCGTTCAGAAACAGGAGAATTCCCGGGAATAGTAATTCCTCCACGACTTCGAGTCTCTGTTCGAGTAGCTCTTTTTGCAGCAGGACCCGCAGCACCTTTACTCCTCTTCCTCTTCGGGGTATTGTCAATAGATATACTTTCTTCACACTCCCGATAGGCACATGCAATGGTTGATGAAGGTCATCAGAGAAGAAGTTTCCAAAACATCATCATCAAACTCATCGGTGGCCAGAGGATCTTCTTTGTCGTGACAATCCCTAGGCAAGGCGGATTTGGTTGATTTCTTTTCAACATGAATAAAGCTTTTACCTAAGATGCTAAATTTTTCATCAAAGGTATTAGCTGATACTAAATCTGCATAGGATGCCAATATCTTAGCTCCTCTTCGATAGTTGACCGATCTGGCATAGAAAAGGTAGCCCCTGTACCTTTGGCAATGTATATAGCCAAGCTCTGGCACATCAACCAACCCGCCTTGATGAGCAAATACGTCGTTGCATTGCCCACATGTCAACTGATCGTAACCAAATTGACGAGCAATCTTCTCGAAGATATGGCTCTAGATATGTGATGTTATCACGGCGACAAATTAAATGAGATGGCCTGATTCTCTTAGCCATTCATGTTGGACATCATCCAACTCATTAGCACCAACGCCGTCAATCAATCTCCCGGGCTGGTCTCATAACCTAGGGGGAGGACACAGGTGAAGCTCCATAGTTCTCCCCTGTTCAAGATGGTTCTGCAATCGGTTAAAGTATCATATCTCCATTTCGGTATGTGCTTGTACCTTTCAAGGAATGTCATCTGGCCTAGCCATCCCAGCACTCATCAGAGATTCAAAATGAAGAAGCAGCCATCCAAACAAGTATGTAAGGGCATTTCTACCCGAGGAAAGGACGTCAGGCTCTTCCGTGCCAATTCGAACATCCTATCTGTGTATGCCCTTAATCCGGCATTCAACGGCAGGTCATTGCCGTTAATAGATCCATCTTATACCCAAAAACCAGTCGGACTGCTGTAAGACGACTCCTCTGTGCATCCTGTCTGCCGAACAGGTGCCAGGAACTACGAATTTCCTCAGCCAAGAGATATAAAACCGGCTAGATGACCTTCAACGGACAATTCTCGGCCACCTGTTTATATAGGTTTCTAACCTATCACCGGCCTTGTAGCTGTCGATGTCTTCTTCGACGACAATGTCATCATGATTAGTCTCCCGAATTAATCTGTTAATCTCGGCTTGACTCAAGGGCTTGAATTTACCGACATACTGCTCGTCTTTTTCTTCTTTTGGACTTCGTCAGTGCGGCCTGAAACAATAAGCCATCCACTTCGAAGAATAACAATTGGAGTCCCCCTCTCCACCTTGTCCCTTATAAAAAGCTTTACAGATGCTGTAATGACACATTAATTCTTCAAAACATAAAGAATTAGTGTTGGCTGCAGAAATCTTATTCATTTCGTCAACAAAGGGATATATTCTTTATATGGCAAATCTGTCGTTGGTAGCTGAGATATATGCCATTTCATGAAGGGCGATCCCATCTCGCCCTTTGGGGTCATGAAGGTGCCGGTCCGATAGTTATATCTCTCCGCTAATGCCAAAAACAATCCGGGTTCGGTTTGAAACCATAAGCAGTACACTTAATGGCATCATATAACCTATCGCCTTCAACGTGCACCGAAGTTCTGCAAAATCCATCTCACTAGAGCAGTCCATATAGTGTTCTCTGGATTTACTAGACCAGTCACCTCATTGACTGTTTTGGGTAGATGGCATTCTTTAATTGAACAAATTCGTTGGCAAATTTGGGACTCTGACTGGCTTCAGCAGTGCCGAGTCCTCAGGAGGGATGGTGGCAGGTAAACAGTCCTCGCAGAGATGTGACATGTGGTTCAGTACCACTGCGGAACCTCCTTGACGATATCCAATCCACCCAGCCTTAGCTTGTCGGGATGGAGTAATATTCCACTTCATCTGTCTTTGCTGGCCCGAATGGAATAACGGGCTATGTTGATACTCTTTGTCAAACCTGTCAATACTAGGCTGATTTACATCACCATCCCTATAGTAACTGTATGATACTTTGTCCAGAGCAGTTGGGAGTTCATATCAATAGCATCTCCAAAAAGGAATGCTGGCTTCAAATGGCAACACCATCTACACTCTGTAACGCAGTCCACTCATTAGGTTCAGCAAAGTATCATCCTCATGATTGGTCAACAGAGCTATTCTTGTGGAAGGTCCGTCAAATTGGGGAAAACGAACATGATAAATCACTTCTATAATTTTTCCATACTTCCTTCAATTCTGCTTCCTGAGCCAGAATATCCACTGCAAATGAAGAATAAAGTATTAGAAATCTTCAATGTCAAGAGATGATACAGCTCACATACGCTCAGTCTTTACTAAGCGTAAAGCTCAACATATGCTCAGTTTTTACTAAGCGTACAGCTCAACATACGCTCAGTTTTTACTAAGCGTATAGCTCACATACGCTCAGTTTTTACTAAGCGTACAGCTCACTTACGCTCAGTTTTTTACTAAGCGTATGGCAGACTCAGGTTCAACATACCGCAGTTTTTCTTAAGCGTATGGTTGACTCAAAGTTCAGTATACGCTCAGTTTTTTTAAGCGTATAACAGATTTTATCTTAAGTGAATGGTTTTTAAAGTTCAGTTTATGATCAATTTGAGCATATCAGCGTATGATTGACAAGATGATCATCAAAATATGCTAACACAGGAGTTAGCGTATCTCAATGGGATAAATTGCCATAGCATATTCTTTTAAGATAGCGTATTTTGGTATCTCTATCAAAAATACGCGTATCTTTATATATACGCTCCAACATATTTTTCATAAAAACGAAAAACTGGAATACGGCTAAACCCTAAAGAGGGAAGCGTATTTGCTGACGTATTGACCCTAAGAGGGATACACATTTTCTGAGTTTTGTTCTAACCAGAGCCCTAAAAAGGGAATAGTTATTTGTTTCATTATCTTCGTCCTCACCATAAAGAGGTTTCAATGGCCGTTCACTGCTGAAACACGCTGACTGGCCGTCTTCTTGTATGGCAGTGTCGACGGCAGGATGAGATGACTCTTCAGGGGCTTTCCCTTTCCTTTCGCAGCAGCATCATCTTGGGTGCCATTAATGGATGAAGTTGAAGACGAAGAAGAGAAGAAAGATCTTGAATTTCTGAAGCTCTTTTCCTCTCTCGAAGGCAAAAGCTCTGGTAAAGAAATAAAATAGGTTTTGGAAGACCTATTTATAGAAGAAAGAAAGTAGTTCAAACGGCGGATATTCTTTAAACAAAATCCCTAAAGATTTGCACTGATATTGAGGAAGATAACAAACTCATGCCAGCGTGTCAGGACTTATTCTCACTTTAAAGTTCAAAGTAATTTCGAACTTTTGAAATTCATAAAGTTCGAAAACTTTGAAGGGGGTCTTGTAGGGTGTGAAAATCATGACACCTGACATAAGACTCAGTCCAGTCATACGCTCAAGCCATACGCTCAGTCCAAGTCATACGCTCAAGGCCAACGCTCAGTCAAGGCCATACGCTCATCCAAAGGTCGTACGCTCATGAATATTTTATTATTTTCTGAGATGACAGTACAGTATATATTTAATAAAGGATGAATCTGACACTTCGTCTTTCGTGCAAAGACAGCTGTCCAATAGAGACTAGCCGTCGTATAGGTTTTCGAAGAGTCGGTTTTGTCTTTTACAGGACAGCTCAGCATCTCTTATAAATGTAAAAGCCATCATTACTGTCATTTTGACAGTCTGTCAGCCATCGTATCCGCAGTCACGACGCTCGAAAAGATTTTATCAGTTTTGGAAGATATGGCGTATCAAAGAAGATTGATGATGGCCACGTGTCTACTTATTCAACCATACCACGTGTACTTATTTCTTATACGACTCCTCCAACTAAGTGAGCGTATGGATCTCATACGACTTCTTCCAACTAAGTGAGCGTATGGATCTCATACGACTTCTTCCAACTAAGTGAGCGTATGGATCTCATACGACTTCTTCCAACTAAATGACGTATGGATCTCATACTAATCCTTCTCAACCAAGTCGTATGGATTTTATACGACTCCTTGACAAGTGACGTATATTTTCCATACACCCCTGTCAATAATGTGAGCGTATCATCTTTATATGGTTCTACGCTGTCCAAATAAGCGTATGCAAGACATGTGCCTTCAAAGCTAGCGTATGACTCTTCTTCTAAGGCATCGTATCACAGCAGTTATGTCCAGAATGATTTTCAACGAGCATTAACACACCACGTTCTCACGTGTCCTGTACTCAGTTATCCACTTCTTCAGAAGTTATGCAACGTGACATTCATGCCATCAATCTCTCCTGAATATACTCCACTATTTTCAACCGTACGCTAAGTGTCTCCATCAGAATTTGCCACGCGTCCCTGCATATGCACACGTCAAGTAACTACCTGAGCATATGCTTAAGGACGTTATCCTGAACTCTATAAAAGAGAGTTTTTTCATCTTCATCAGACACTACAGTCAATTTCAAGAGAACAGAGAGATTGCCCAGTTGCTGTCCAAGTTCTTCAAAGTTCGAGTCTTCTTCATCGCATCGTCCAAGGGATAAAGTAATCGTCTTCTAGATTAGATTCCTACAGTTGTAATTTTCTCAGATACAAATAAATAAAGTGAATTTATTTATGGAACAACCGTGGGTAGTTAAGGTTGCTAAATAGCCATATAATTTAGCCAAGGTTTTATTGAATTTTAAACCCTATTAGATGAGTTAGGAAATTTTAATAAATGATATAACATTGTATTTGTGATGATATGATCCAAAGAGGTAGACTAATCATTTGGTAAAAGCCATCCTAGATTCTATTTTTAATCTGGATCATTTGTGCCATTTTATTTTCTTCCCTCTAATCCTCATCGTCATATCATGCAATTCGTGTAGCTTATTTATTTCCTTTGGCTACAAGGTATTATTTAAAAATAATAATTTTCGATTCAATTATCTATATAGTTTCCAAGTCATCTTTATTCATTTTTCGAAAAGTGATACTTTTAATTCAAGGGAAAATACTTACACTTTTTCTATCATAATCGACTTTTTGAGTTTCCAGAAGCTTCTTTGAATTCTTATGGATAAGTTGGAAGAATATTTGTTGATTTAAAATGGCAAGACATAAGCGTACTGTCGCCATTTTTTAAAATTGTCGAGACTGCGGGTTCACTACAGCCGTAGCGTACTGGCGTGACATGATCCCTAAGTTGAAGTAATTTCAAGTAAGCGTAGGTTATCGAGTATTATTAAAACTGTGTCTTGGTTGTCCTATTTAATCTTTAAATAGTATGTCAATAGTGGATAGAGTCGATAGAGTATTCATACCATACCATTATTGGAGTCATGATACCAAGGGTTTACTACAGCTAATGTACACTAGCGGACATAAATTCTCGACAAAGTAACTTCACGAATATACATGTTTTTGAATATATAGAGACATCCTTTTTGGCATGTGACTATTAATTTCATGGTTCACAACATCATGAACTCTCGATTAAATTTGATTAATTCTTATCTTTCATTTCATAAACCCTTCTCTTTATCTTTTGACATTTTCGTATTGCTTTAGTTTCCTAGAAATCATCTAAACATATTTAAATTCCTTCCCCTAGATTCTAATCATACTTAGATTATGATTCTATGATCGTGCCTACATAATCGATTGTGCTAAAATAATTTTGATTTGGATCATCCTTAACGATTTTTGATCTCAACTAGACTATTTAGATTATATTTTGATCGTGTTAGTTCATATATTTTCTAGAATTTTAACTCTATATCATGCCTAATATTTTGCATAAATAGATAATCGAGTTAATCGTCCCAACAAATTTGAATTTTGATCGTTCCTAAACGACTTTGATCGTGACTAATTATTTGGCTATAGTCATAGTCATGCCTATATTTCAAACTCTATTATTGCTAATGCTTAGATTTTTATTCCCTATGATCATGACTATTTTGATCATGTTCTGCTCGTGCCAACTTTTTAATTTTAATCATGCTTAAATGAGTTGCATGATTAGCCTTGATCGTAACTACATCCTACTTGTATCTAAGTAATGTATCCCTTAGACTTTGTCTAACTCTTGATCGTTGATCATGCTTACATAATTTCAGTTAGTAGTTAATCGTGCATATTGTCTTTCTTTTAGACTACTCCTATTTCAAATTATCCTTGACCATTATGACTAGACCATTTTTTTACTATACTTTAATCGTGCCACGTGGTAACTTTTCATAAGGTTCGATATTCATGATCTAACTCATTTGATCATTGATCATATCATTTCTTGATTATATTCCAAGTCGTACCTCGTGCCCTCTGAAATTTCGAGGACAAAATTTTTCTATGGTGGGTAGATTTGTAACTCCTCTCCCCGAGTTGTTAATTTTTTTATTATTTTTATTTTAGTTATTGTGTTTAAAGATAAAGTTTGTTGAGACATTGTGAATGTTTTATGATTATTTCTTTTATCAAAAATAGTTCTTGATTAAACATTTTGAGAGTGCTATTTTGTTTAATAAAATATTTTATTACCTATTAATCGATGGGAGCAGCAGCACCTTTAGGTTAGTTTTACTTTTTGTTTTATTTTCTTTTCGTTGGGCTTTCGTTTGGGATTGGCCCAAAAATATAAATAGAATTTGGTCAATGAAGTTAGGGCCTATATTGGCCTTATTACTAACAATATTTATTATTATATATTATTATTATTATTATTATTGATTTTTGCATTAAGTATTACTATTTTTTAAATAAATATTAAATATTTTCAAATTATATTTTGACTTATGTGGCGTTGGCTTTTATATATTTTTGGTTTTCTTTCTTTGAATATTTGGGCTTGGGTCTGTTGGGTTAGTATTATTATTTAATAGTTTTATTTTATAAATACACTTTTACACATTATTTTGGGGCTAGTCTATTGATCTTGAACTTCAAAGCCTATTAGAGTAATAGTTGGCTAGACTCATACTCAAATATTTTAATTAATGGGTTTTATATATACAACTGAGTACTTGATTCGGTTCCTCAAATATTTAGTGAGCTTGACTTTTATTCTGGTTGGCCATATTTATAAACTAGTTTTTGATTTATAAATTTTATGTTAACAATTATCCCCTATTATTTTGATAATCAAATTATTTGATTTGGACCTTAATTTATTTGATTTTAATTTATACAATTTAAACGATTTTGCTAGCAACAATATTATTTTAAAATTAATAAGTTATTGATTCGTTTGAATTAATATTATTTAAAGTATTTGATAAATAGAATATCACTATCAATTTCATCCTAATCATTTGTAGGATTTTTGATTAGATTGATTTATTTTAAAATAATTTTTTTGATTCAAATTAAAGGAGAACTTATCTATTGGAAATTCTAATCCTAACCTCTATAGGATATCCCATATATATGAGGTCTCCATTCGTTCTTGGTAATTCTCAACACAACTCCCGCCACCACCATCGTCCATCTTCACTGCCAATCTCCACGACACCCTCCATCACCACACACAACCAATACACATTAATAATGGTGCCGAAGTATCCGAGAGCACCACCAAATCATTATGTCCAGCCTCGGGTTCGTTCCCGGGCGTTCATGTCCGTGTCAGCATCCATGCTCTTCATTCAGTTCTTTATACCAAAGGAATCATGTGTCCATCCTTCCGACACGGTGCAGATACAAAGAGAATTCAAACAAAAAATCTTGACCCCGACCTCACCTCCGCCTGACGGTCGCAGCCAACCGGCCAAGTTCCATTTTCAACCACCACCGATCTCGTCCCAACAACAAATTGACCATAGCCTGCCGCCGACTTACCTCACTTTCGGATCCACCCTCTCCAGCGAGTCCCTGCGTCTGCCCCGGTGCTACGTCGCCGACGCCGACATCTCTTTTGCCTCCGGCCATAGCCTTCACCTCCTCAACAGCCGCCACCATCGGCCGCCCGTCGCCAGCACAAACCATCATCTCCGCTGCGAGCGCAACCCATCATCTCCGTCGCACCTTCAGTGCAATGTCAGCATCCTCCGCCACCACACTGTCACCTCTATCTCACCGTCGTACCTCGCCCTAGCCGTGTGACCAATGCCGAACGGGGAGCCACCCCGGACATCTGTCGCTGTCGACTCGATGCGCCGCCATGCCAGATCTGTGAGCCCTTGAACCAAAATGATTATTATTATTACCATTGTTATTAATTATATATGTATAATTGTATTTAACCAAAGCCTTAGAGAATTGAGCTAATGTCATATTAAGTTTACTCATATTGGTGAACCCATGCAAATCCAGGTAGTTAGAGGGGCTTGGTGGAAAAAATTTAATTCAGATTGAATGTCCATCGACCATATAAGACCTCTGTTCGAACGAACATATTTGAGATAAGGAGATCTTCTCCAATCCTTCGCATATCAAGTCCAACCCAACAGTAGATTCAATTCTATCTAAATGTTGTATATAAATACAAGGAGAATCGATCGGTTCATCCTCCCCCTCAAACCCTAATCTCTCCTTTCCCCTTCAGTTCGTGAATTCTACTGTTGAGAGGATCCCAGAGCAAGAGATTTCGAGTTCATCAAAAGTTACTTTCCTCTATACCCCATATCATGTAATTCATAAAACCTAGTTAGTTTAATCATGTTTAATGGATGTAGAAGTAATTGCTATAATTCCTAAAAGACTCTAGAAATAGGTATTTGTTGTAATAGATGGGCTTGGGGTCAAACTTCTGAATATCAGAAATTGGGTTACTTAGTGTCAGCTAAATAAAAAGGGACAAATAGTAGAGGAGAACCTAAGCATACCCAAGCCTATGACAAATTAATGTAGGTATTACTTATAGGAATAAAAATAGGCGAACAAATTACTTATGATTAGGATTTCCTAGGAGCATAGTGGCGTGTTTGTGTCATTGGTTACATGGAATTGTATGATCTGAGCAGCTAAGAGCCGTAGAGAGAACTAGCAGTTTAGGTAACTGATTCTTCAAAGACCTGTATGTGTAAGGGGTCAAGAATCCTTCAGATCAAATTACTCTATATTAGAGTCCTTGGTATCATGAAACTTGGTATCAGATTTGGGTAGATATTAGACCTTGTCCAATATGGGAAGGTATCCGAACAGTAAATTTGGAGTAGAATATCAGTCATTTGTCAAGGTAGTAGTAATCAAATTGAGTATCGGGTAAAAGAGTTAGACTTGGGATCGACCAGCATACAATCAACTGTAGTACACGGAAACATAGTGCAATCAAAGCACTGCAAGAATGTAGTGTATCCACTTGTTGTACTCGAATGTTATACGAGTATAGATACTTTGACTCAGCATCATCCTGCCCCTTTGGCATGTACATCTTCTTCCTACCTTGGAGAACATGTGAGGAAGACCTTGTTGGATTTAGTTCAGTTCTGGTTCATTTTCTTTCACCTAAAACTGCACAGAGCAGTACTGTAAAAGGAGTATTAGTCCTACATTAGTTAGAGGGGTGTGTAACCTATACCTATTCCCTGCTGCCAAGGAAACCAAAGTATCTAAGTGAAGGAGAGGTAGGTGTATGTATGTATCAAAGGAATACTGATATGTTGGTCCCTATCTTATCTCAGTCGAAACTGATAGGTTAAACCTCCATTTGTCTCAGTTGGAAATGATATGCTATTTACCTACATTGCATCATTTGAGCCGATATGTCAGTTTATATGTCGAAAACTAGTCTAGTAGGAAGCAATGTACTAGATTCGAGCTGATACATCATGTGAGCCTTATTATCAATGTCGTAGTTAATCTAGTAGGAAGCAATATACTAGATTGAGCCTAAGGAGTATAGAGGAACCGTATGACTGATAGAGTGTGCAAACCCACATGTATCGGTGGCACACGATACCAGTTGGTATACTCAGAAATGAA
Source organism: Iris pallida (assembly GCA_029216955.1). Taxonomy (NCBI): domain Eukaryota; kingdom Viridiplantae; phylum Streptophyta; class Magnoliopsida; order Asparagales; family Iridaceae; genus Iris; species Iris pallida. The sequence goes on from JANAVB010013963.1 coordinate 58,337, forward strand.
AGGGTGGGTAGATATAGTACCTATATACTGGAGTATACGCAGGGGTATACAAGTATTCATGTAGGGGTGATTAGGTACATAGTCATGTAATGGTTAGGGGTATTTACATCAGTTGAGGGGTTAAGAATATAAACACAAGTAAAACATAGGCAAATATGAGTTAACCAACATATAGAATCCTACCATAAATCGGGAACTACAGGTATCCTAATTGGGAGCTGCAAGTGTAGGCGCTCAAAATATCTGTCTCTCTTAGGTGCCTAACGTTCTTAGGTGCTCGTTATCTTTTAGGCGCCTAGCACTCTTAGGTGCCCATTATCTCTTAGGCGCCTAATACTCTTAGGCGCCCCATCTCTCTTAGGCGCCTAACTCTCTTAGGTGCCCATTGTTTCTTAAGAGTTATGTTCTCCTAGGCCTTATGCATTCAGGCGCCCATCTCTCTGAGGCACCCTGATCCAATTAGGCGCCTACTGCTACTCGACGCTCAACTTTTCTACGCGCATACTTCCTTGGGCGCCTTTCTCAAGGTATTCAGTTCCCTGCTGACGTATTAATCTGCCATGCATATTGAACGTGGTGCACTACTCCGAATTCTCTGAAGAACGTGCCCATCACTTGGCCACGACCACGTGCCTATTCCGCATAGGCGCTACATGTCAAAGGCGCCCCTGCTTAAAAATGGTGCCCAGTGGCTTAGGCGCTATCCAGAAAAAGGGTGCCTACTTTGGATAACTGTCAGGTGGTTATCTCTTGGCTCTATAAATAGATCCACTCCCCAACGTACAGGAACAGAGAAGAGGGGTATAGTTTGAGCACTCATCATACTTCCATCTTCTGCAATCATCAATTCTCAAGAGCATGTTCTTCAACCGTTAATCGAAGCTGGAGTTCTATCAATACTTCTACATGGCCGAGCCAAATAGAAGATTCCTCGTCAACAAAAGCTCGAGACACAGTAACAAGCTTGTTTCCATCTACGATCGCATGTCAAAGGGACAAAGCGGTCGTCAATCAGACCGGACTCCTACAGTTGTACTTCCCCAGAATATTGTACTCGTGTACGATTCTGTAAAAGTTTGTAATAAAAATGCTTTTTGTTTTTTGCAAACAAAATGGTGACTCTGCTGGGGACGACCTTCTCCTCCAACGAGAAGGTGACAACTCAAGGCGATTCATCATCGATTGGCTCTAAGAAAGGAACGTTGGTCATTGATTTGACCAAACAATGTTCGAAAAGATGCTAGTGCTCCTGCTGCTAAGCGCGCCCCTGTTTCTGCAAACAGGGCGTATACAGACACTATGACCAAAGATAGGCACACTGTACAAGTGCAGAACCACTCTCTGAAGAGGCGCCTCGAATGGGTGCCTAAGCCTGCTGGTGCACCACAAGGAGATATGCACCCACTTGAGGGCGCCCATTCTCTCAAGACCACTGATCCACCTCTGCTGTGATGCCCAAATCTTTGGGCACATCATCTGGAGATAGGCGCTCGTTTGAGGGTACCCATTCTCTCAAATCTGCTTCTGTATTGATGCCCAAATCTTTGGGCACATCATCTAGAGATAGGCGCCCGCTTGAGGGCATCCATTCTCTCAAATCTATTATCCCTAGTTCTTCTGTGGAGATGCGCCACAAAGAGATAGGCGCCCACTTGAGGGCGCCCATTCTCTTTCATCTATTTTGCCAAACCCTGAATCTTTCAGCAAAGGCACTACGACTGCTCAAAGATGCCATATCAGACGCACTGAGAGATTGCACGCACAACAAAAAGGGGATACTTCCTATCCCTCACATGCGCATAAGTCGTAATCACGAGAAAACTCCAAGTACAACAGACTGAACTGATGGTTGATATTGATATGTGCACCCATCTTAACAGGCGCCAAGCCCAACTTAACCAGAATGTGCGCCCCATTGCTGAGCAAGCAATGGCGCCTATAAGTTCTAGGTGCCCAAAATTTCTCTGTCAAGGTGAGTCCTATTCAAAGGGTAACACCTACTGCTTCAAAGCACCCAAGGATGAGTGCTAAAAATCCTCTCACTTATGCCACTGAATTAGGCACTTTCTTATACCTTCAAGGAACCAACAAGGCCAGGAACAGGCCACGTCTTCATTCTTCTTCTACTAAGAAAATCGACCTCCGTGATCTAATTTCTCAAAAACGGAAGGTCGTATCCCCATCTGCCAACAATAGTGCATCATTACAGCTCACATGAGATTATAATCATGTGTTGTTGCAAAATAGCCAAACAGTCAGTTTTTGATCGTCTTACTTTGACCCATTCTATTGAAGTATTATCAGAAGATGAGTCAGTATATGCCTATGTTAACATGACAACTCATCGCTCTCATAAGGCTGGAGGTAGCCCAAGATATATCATCTCGGACCCGTACTCATAGACCCCCGGTTTGTACTTATCGCACATTTGATGGGGTCTATCGACATACCAGATCAAGGAGTCGAGCTATAATCGGTCAAAGGAATCTTCCTATTTCTTATCCTGGGGGTGGTTCTTTACATGATTTTGATGCCGCCAGCGAGAGTTCTGAGCAGACTATCTTTTCTTCAATAGCCAGAGAGGTGACTGCGTACGCCATCACGGAAGATCAGGATGCTTCCAGTTCTGCTAGCCAGGAGTAAAAAATTGCCGTACTAGAAGACAAATTGAAAACGATAGCCGAAATGGTGGCAAGCATGGACACCATAATTGTGGCTCAACACACGGTTCCACCGGTTGTGAATACAACCCAAGAACCTATATCGGCATGCTCCTGTCAATGTTAGTTTGGGGGTACAGTCTCCTCATATCGCCTCCATACCAGTACAGGTTACTCCAAGTTAGTCTGGGGTTAGGGGTGGTACTTATCATGCAATCCCTCCTCCTAACACATCAATCAATCTACTACTCCTCAACTGTCGGGAGACACTAACGAGGCTGTAATACTCTTGCGTTCTCAATTCGAAGCCTTCAAGCAAAAGGGCGGCCTGCAGAAGCTTGGTTTCAAAAACTATACCCTATTGAGTCGAAAGAGGTACAATTTCCAGTACAATTTCCAAGTATAAGCCTCCTACTATAATGTTGTTTGATGGTACTACATCTTCGAATCAATATCTCGATCACTTTGAGATAATGATCGACCAACTTAACCTAATGATGCTCTTCTCACAAGAGTCTTTATGGGGCGTTTGAAAGGAGTAGCCTACGATTGGTATCGCAGCCTGCCAGATGGGTGCATTACTTCTTTTGCAGCTCTGAAACAGATGTTCTTGGAGCGCTTCTACGAAGAAACAAACGACATGACTATGTAGCTTTGATCAAGATCAAGCAAAGGCCCAACGAAACTGTAGATCATTTTATTGAGCGTTACCGTCGCAAAACACTCAAAATGCCTTTGGGAACTCCAGATGCATTAACTATAGATACATGCAAATCAAACTTGTTACCTATAGTTAGCATGTGGATGGGTTTCATTCAATTTCAAGATTGCCCTTCCTTCGTAATAAGCACCAGAGCAGCTGAGGAAAGTGCTGACAAATTCAAACAGTTAGGCATCCAGATGCCTAATCTCGACAAAGATGAACAACAAACAACCAACAGCGGAGGTCGCCAGAACAACCGCAAAGGCAAAGAGACTTTGACTATCAATCTCAAAGGCAAAGAAGCTCTGGCCGTCAACATAAGTCAGCCAACGCCTACCCCAACAATACCACCATCGAGGGAACCACGTCCGAAAGAAGAATATTCCTTCGAAGAGGATGATATCATGAGCATCTTCGATTGCTTAATCCAAAGCAATAAACTTCAGTTGCCGGATACAAAATGGCCAGAAGAAGTCGATAAAACTGACCATCCTAAATATTGTGTCTATCACAGGTTATTGGACATCCGACTCGAGCATGCTACGTGCTCAAAGGAAAGATCCAAGATATGGTCAAGTCTAGCGCAATTACTTCCAGCAGGATGAAAAGATTGTGACGGCTAACGTTGTCTCTCTATATGGCAATTTCCTGCTCAATTTATACAGGATGGTGTAGTTCTATTCCGAGAACTATGGAGATTGTAAATCTCCCACCTGCACGAACTGATGGTGGTTCCTCTTTCTACTAAAAAAAGGAAAATAATATGGATCCATCCAGACTTGGTGTCGGACTTTGAAGCACCAACTTCCTCCATAAAGTCTAAGAAAGCAACCAAGTACAAGTCATGTCACATGACTTCATTGGGTGAACACTATCTTCCACCCTTAACTGCTAGCTTATCTCGCGGCAAATTTTCTTCTCCTTCCTTCTGAGATAGCACTGTCAAAGCCATAAGCCAAATATTAACCAGCTTTCCATCTGTATAATCCACAGTCTCGTGAACTAATGACAAAGACGGGATATGACTTACAAAAGGCCCCCGGCTTGAATAATGGAAAGGGATCTCCAGTACCCCTTTCTCTCTGTCTTCCACATAACCAATCTCATGTCGGCTTAGGTTTTTGGACGAACTCTTTATCCTTCCAGAAGAAACGTTCTAAGACCAAAATCCGTACAAAGAATTATAACATGGTTTCCTTTGAACCTATCTTCGAAGAAGAAGCTTTAACCGGTACCAGGTCTGGGAGAATCTACTTGAGGGATTATTCAGAAGGTCAAGAGAACTCTGTTCTAATTTCGAAGGCTATTCCAGCATCATCTTCTTCCCCTGTCGCGAATGTTTCATCTGCTTCATCACCTTCAGTGGAACAGACTCTTCCCAAACCAACATCAGCAGACAAAGGAAAACAGCCAGTCCGCTTCGATAAAGTATTAAAGAAGGCTCCATCCCTTGGGATGGAGAAGCCATATAACTTTGATATATTGGCTCAACTAGCTAATACTCCAGCAAGGCTGTCAATCTTTGAACTCTTACGTCTCTCAAGGAAAACATGAGAAACATTTAGTGAAGCTTTGATACAAGCTAATACTTGTCTGGCACTCCTTAAAAAGCCAGAAGAAGAACCTGCCACATGTTTGCGTTGTCATAGCGTGTTAGAGGTGACGCCCAACATCACCTTTACGCATGATGATATGCTTTTAGAAGACAATCGTCATGATCGTCCTCTCTATTTCACAGGATATGTCGATACTATGAAGGTTGATCGCAT
>JANAVB010013964.1:0-20246 GCA_029216955.1 Iris pallida
TCTTTGACCTTCAGCACCTTGGCTTCAGTAGAAAAAGGCGGTCTCCAAACGGAACTCAGGCTTTAAGAAGGTCACTTTACCGGAAGTGGTCAGATTTCAGAACGCCGCGTTCCATCATCGCGTTTGAGGAACCCGTGATGTTGTTCCCGAATTTGAATCATTCTTTCGGGATGCTGATCCAACATAATAGCCGCTTGAGCAGGTTTATCACCCTTCATCATAATCTACTAACTCTCCCTCTGGCAGAGCGCGGCGTCCAGGAGCACTTCGTTCAAGAGGGAACAGTCATCGACACTGACAAAAGTGCAAAGATATAGACGACACACAAGATCAGAGCTTTATTCTCGTCAAAAGCGCGTATCAAGCGCATTTGAAAAGAAGCCTCGGCGCATCATCAGGGTCTAAACCCATGCGCGTCAGCGGTAGTGCCTCAGCGCATCATCAGGGTTTTAAACCCATGCACTCAGCGGTAGTGCCCAGCATCATCAGGGTTAACCCATGCGCGTCAGCGGTAGAGCCTCGGTATCATCAGGGTACAAAACCCCTGCGCGTCAGCAACTAAAACCACGGTGCATGATAAAGGCCTGAGCCTGTCACGTCGGCAGGAAAGATCTCAACACATCATCAGGACTCAAAGTCCACATATAAAATGATAGAAGACAATAAAGCTCACCGCTACCGCCGGCCGAACTTTCGACAGGCGGGCGGGGAATGTCACTCACGACAGCCTCTACAGGCTCCTTCTCTTTCCCCTTTCCCTTAGCACCGCCGCGAGGAGTCTTGGGAGCCATTCTCTCAGAGAAGAGAAGTTAGGGTTTTGAAGAAGAACTCTAAAGGAGGCAAAAGCACAGAGCAGAAGAACTCACTCTCTCTCTCCATCTCTCACCTATTTATAGGCCGTGGTCGTACGCGTGAACCAATGACGAGTGATCTCAGCCGTCGCCTCGTCGCCTCGGGTCCTGTGAAGATAACAGCAGATAAAACCAAAAGATAACCGTTTAATCTTTTCGGTTACTGAGGCATTATTATATGCATTAACTGAGAAGAGCATGCACCCGAACAGGCATGCGCCCCAACGGTCGTGCACCCTGATCGCCATGCTTCTTATTCAAAGTATTCCAAAACTTATTAAAAGTTTTGAAAACTTTGAAGGGGGTCTTGTAGAAGCATTGAATTTCACAACCAGAAAGCCCATGCGCCAGACACTACATGCGCCAGAACTCGGACAAAATACTTCACAGCAAAGTCAATAAGTATAGACATTCGAAGAAGGACTTTTTCTTATATACAAAAGTCTATTACATGTCTAGAAAAGGTTGTACAAAGGAGAATTTCTACAAAGGAAAGATCCTAAGTCTACAGCCAGCGGCTACCATGCGCCTCCAGATAGGCACAGCAGTCATCATATGCACCGCCAGTTAGGTGCAGCAGATACCATGCGCCTCCAAACCAAGCGCATCCCACCATCTCTTCAGCAGCTCAGTTATGTGCATCCAGCTCAGTTATGTGCATCCCTTCAGCAGCCCAGTTATGTGCCGCTCTTCCAGCCAAGCTCACCTGATAAGTGCTTCGACTAAACAAAGCATTTAACCCTCTGGCTGGAACCAAGGAAGAGAAGAGCACCGCAAATCTGTGGCCAGGGGAGGCTTCGAAAAAGCCTCCAAAGTCCAAGAAAGACCGTGATCGAAATACGGCTAAAGGAGCAGCTTTCAACACAACCAGAGTGGACGACACCCACTTTGAAGGAAGAAAGAGCCTAGCACCGCCATTCCGATCTACGGCTCTTCCGGAACAACGAAGACGAGGCCCGAGTATCCCCTTCTTTGGATGCAACAGGCACCTTCCGCCTGCCTCAAAGCCCTCGACTCCGTCTTTTGGATGTAACAGTCACCTTCAAAAGCATCAACAACGACATGGCGTCTCATCTTCACCCTCGGAAGCACTTCGTCAACAGAGTGCACCCGAATACCCAAGTTCATGTCGGAAGTACGTAGGGAATGAGAAGCAAACCTTCTCTCCATGCCACTATTTATAGGTCGGGCAGATCAAACCCACGTGCCAAGTGGATGGCTCTCCGAATTCCGTACAATGAACTCACATTAAATGGATGAACCAGACGCCTCGACTTCAGCCAAACGCTATTTAAAGGCACTCGAGAAGCGAAACAGCCGCATCATTAAAGACGTGTCGGATGCGCCGGCTGGACAGCGCATCACACCCCTTCAAATACCAAGCACCTCCCACAGATGCGCCCTATACCGAGCGCATCACAGAGGATGCGCCCCATACGTCCCCATACGCCTAGTGGAACGTCAACCAACGCGCCCACTCAGCTGTCCATCGAATGTCACCAACATTAAATGCTGAACTGACAGAGTTGGCAGCACGCCTCCCCAAGTCTGAACGGTTGACAGCTTTTGCAGAAAATGAAGCATCCACAACGTCAGCATCATCATGACTTTACACCCGACGGCTACTGCCACGTGGCCACCCAACCATCCGCATGCGCCTCAGACCCTTCACTGATCCCTAAAACAGAAGAAGAGTCTCCAGTTGAAGCTTTGCATGCGCCTCAAAAGTCATGCGCCCCAGACTGATCTCTAATCCCGAAAGACAGAAGGAAAGTCGCCTGCATGCGCCTCAAAAGCCATGCGCCCAGAATGGTTCGTGACTCCTAAAGGTCACGAGCCAAAATCTCATCATACGCCCAATCCAAGGCGCATCCCACCAAACCCCATCAGATCCGAGATCTCCGAGCCATGAGTCGACGACACGTGTCCTTTGACTCAACTCATCCAAAATTTCAGCAACGGAAAGATCTTCTCCTCTGCTACGTGCCGGCTCACAACAGCAGTATGAAGAATTCAACCCCTCGAGTAGGGCGCATCATCCATGCGCCTCCATCAGCAATCTCCACGTGGCATCCCCACGTACCGGCGCATCCTACATATGCGCGCATGAGCAGCCAACCTGCCCAGTTATAAATAGAGGAATCATTTTCTTCTTCCACACACAGACAGAGACGAACGAACACACCATCAGACAGAGATACAAACGTTCAACGTCTTTCTCCTCTCAGCAAGCTCCAGCACCCAGAGCAATCTACACCTTCAGAGAACCGATAACCGTCGTCAGCCCGTCAACGGAGTCAACGCATTACCACTCGCTCTATTAGCACTAAGGACCCAAATTAAACAAAAGTGTACTCCTAGGACTACATCTAAGTCCTATATTGTAACACTGTTCTGTTTGTATTAAGATTTGCAATCAAACAATTTTAATGGCAAACACATGTGTCCTTGCTATAGCCAAATCTTAGGCGCCAGAATAGTGTTGCAACCGTACACCCTAATCCGTGCCGATTCAAGGTTAGCGCTTACTATAATTATCCTTGTTAACCCGACTCGTAACTTGCTAGTACTCGACAAAATCCAAAGGCATACACACGGATAGCCGCTATTACGTTGACATATCTATATGAGCGGTCAATAGCAATGTCAAGCTATACTGGATCTTTGGATACGGTGACCATTCGCGTGCGAGGTAGGAGCTTACACTGAATCACCCACAGCCTTGTAACGGTTTACTTCAATCGAGTTATACCGTCGATGAAAGCCGTACAATATCTGCAATTCCTCCTAGGCTGACACGAATCCGGTGCCTCGACGATCGTTTGAGGAATTCTTCTTACACGCAAGTTGTCGAATGACCATGCAAGACTCAACTCGATCTACCAAGTCCTTCCTTAATCATGACTATGCTTTCCACAACTTTCTATCGGGACTCCCAAGTAGCGGGACCGATCTCGTGTACTTCCTTATCGAGACTCCCAAGTAGCGGGACCGATCTCGGCGACAACTAGTCGTATGGACTTCTTTATCGAGACTCCCAAGTAGCGGGACCAATCTCGTGTACTTCCTCATCGAGACTCCTAAGTAGCGGGACCGATCTTGTGAACTTACTTATCGAGACTCCCAAGTAGCGGGACCGATCTCGGCGACAACCAGTCGCGTGGACTTCTTGATCGAGACTTACAAGTAGCAGGACCGATCTCGTGTACTTCCTTATCGAGACTCCCAGGTAGCGGACCGATCTCATGAACTTCCTTATCGAGACTCCCAAGTAGCGGGACCGATCTCGGCGACAACCAGTCGCATGAACTTCTATCCTTTGAAATCCAGGGAACGACTACTAAGTAGTCTTCCATCTTAACTTGAACATAACGTGTTCCTTTGTCCGTGGCGTGCTTTTCTAAACCAACCGTGGCTCGTGTCTTAGATTGACTTGTTCTCTAGGCGACACTATCGCTCAAGTCACATACTTTATATGACAGCCTTGTTCTCGTGGACATGTGACTTGACAACCACAGACAACAGGGGACAGTGCTTGCTATGACTTCGATAGCCCAGCAAAACTCTTATCTAACTTATTCAGGAAACGACTTGACGAGCAAAGGCAACACCAAGTTCGCATCATGGAAACGTGTCGTACACGCGTTCGACTTGAACAACCAAGTTCTTTGGGTTCCTAGACTTACGCCACAAGCCGTGCACTGTGCACTGTAAAGTAACCCGTGGGACGAGCAAGGCAATGCCAAGCCCTGGAATATGGGACCGTGCATGCTTTATCAAGCATTTACGCGGACGACGTCTATGACTTAGGCTAATTCCGACATTGTGGTAACTTAGCAACTTAGACCAACTTCCTTCTCCCAAGCCACAGGACGAAGGACCGAGTGTAATTTTGAAAGCACGCTGAACAGACTTCTAATGCCGACCGTGGGACCTTTTCATATTCTAACTCAGTTTGACCCAAGTTGAGATTATTTTCTTAGTTATGTAGATGCATCTCTTTTATTATCAAGCCTACTTGTGCATTTGAAAACTTTCATTTTATTAACATGAAGGCTAAGCTGAGGCAAATTCACCGAAGCCACCTACCTGAGCGAGGGGTAGCCTCGACCGAGCAGGACTTCGAGCCGCCGTTGCATGGCTAAGTCCGAACGCCGTCGATGTTTCGATTCCTTTGATTGACTGAGCGGGACGGGGCACTACAACTCCTACCTATATTTGGGTTCTCCCCCGTCAGTCAATAGCACATACTCATCTGGTGAGTACCTTGTGGATGGTCGACGCCTCTCATACTCCTCAAAGGAACCTTTGGTGCTGGCTGTGTATGGATGACCTCATTTCCTTAAGAAACAACCTCCTCAACATGCTCATCCACTTAAGGGTCATCATGATCATTATCAACAGGCTGATAACCAAAGTTGGGAGCATCTCCATGTACTGACTCCCCCATAACTAAATGCTCTATAGTATTCTCTAGAAATAGCTCGAAGCATGATGAATTATCTAACTCTGGCAAAGCCTCAGAAGACATCTTGGAACCTTGATTGTTGGTTAGTACCACATTCCTACTTTTATAGAGTTTTCTTTATACAGGGTCGTGGAGTCTATACTCGAACTCATCCTGACCATAGCCAACAAAAATGCACTCTCTCGTTTTTAGCTCAAGTTTGAATCTCTCATCCTTCGGTACATACATGAAGGCCTTACAACCAAACATTTGAAGGTGACTGTATGATAGTTCCTTGTCATACCATAGTTTGTCAAGCACATCACCCTGCAAAAGAGCACTAGGAGACAAATTAATAATATAAGCAGCAACGTTGAGAGCCTCACCCCAATAACTGCCTGATAAGTTTGCTTCTGACAACAAACATCGGACCCTCACCATAAGTGTCATGTTCATACGTTCCACTACACCATTCAGTTGAGGCATATTTGGCGAAGACTTATGGTGTCAGTTACCTTGCTTTTTGCAATAACCATCAAATGGACCAATATATTTGATGTTATTGTTTGACCAAACACACTTCAATTTTTTGCCCATTTTCCTTTCAACAGAGGCTTGAAACTTTTTGGAAGTAGGCAGACATGATCCTTAATCTTTACAACATAGGCCCAATTTTTTTGAAACAATTATCAATAAAAATTACAATATAAGAAGCACCACGAATTGTTTTTACTTTTGTTGGACTGCAGACATTGGGGTGAATCAACTTGAGCAATGTTGGATTCCTTAAAGATGTGTGACTTTGGAAAGACACCCTATTTTTCTTTCCTGCCATGCAGTTCTTACTCCTTTACAATTTTATAGACTTGAGTGCTAGAATCACTTTTTTGTTCAACAAGTAGCTCATTTATTTTTCGTTGATATAACTGAGCCGCTTGTGCCACAACTCGATAGACACATCATTGACTACGTTCATCTCGTGTACCCCTGTGTGCTTCCTTCCATATTAATAGAGATCGAAGTTCTTGCTTTCTCTCACAATCACCAATGAGCCTTTAGAAAGCTTCAACTGATAGTTTCCAAAGAGATTGAATAATCCCTCATCATACAACCTTCCAACCGACACCAAGTTGAAATGGATATTGGGGACATGACGAACACTACATTTGAGCACAAGAGTTGCTTATGTATTTGTCTTTAAATGTACATCTTCAATATACTCCACAGTCTCATGTTGTGTATGTGGCAAATTGTCATGCTGTGAGATACGTACGCCGAAGCCCTAGAGTCCACCAACAAAAAATTGTCATCGTTGGCGAGGTTTATGACAATCTCATCACCTATAATAATGGCATCGCCTCCATGTGTTGAGGCGGCAATTGTTGTGTTCTCACTCTTCTTCCCCTTATCGCCCTACTTCTCTCTTTTACAAACGACAGTTTGCTTGATGTGGCCTTTCTTATTATAATGATATTACTCGACGTCCTCGCACCGACTCTTGGACTTGTCTCTGCCACCGTCGGATCCCTACTTTTACCCCTGCATAAACTATCTGAAACAAGCACATCTAAATGGGATGTGGATGACGTGCGTTGAGATTTCCTCTGCATCTCTTCATTCAACACCCCACTCTTAGTGAGATCCAGACTACCTACGTCTTCTGGAGCAGAAACAATCTTGGACACTAGTACGGTTTCCCACGAGTCCAGCAATGTACATAACAATCAAAGTTCCTGAACTTCGTCGTCGAACTTAACTCCAATAGAAGATAACTCGTCAACCATGTCCTGGAACTCACTCAAGTGATCCATAATGGACAAACCATCCTTGTACCTGAGGCCCATCATCTGTCGAATCAGGAACAACATGTTTACCCCTTGTTTTCTTCGCGTACAAGGATTCCAGCTTCTCCCATAATGTCCTTGTATGCTCAATATTGACGATGTGATTATATACATTCTCATCCACGAACTGCATGATATATCCGCACACTTGTATATGCTTAAACTTTTAGTCTTTGGATTTATCACTGGATTTCTTGGAAGCGAATACTGGAAGATGCAGCTTCTTGACGAACAACAAATTTTTATCTTGTTCCGCAATAGTGGTAGTTGGAACCGTTTAGGTTACCATGTGCACCGATTTTGCATCTATTTCTTCTACTTGGTTTGACTGTCAACTCTTGACACCTGATACTGCTCTAGAACCAAAGCTCTGATACCACTCTGTTGGATACGAGATACGAAAATTGTTCCCCCAAATGAAGAGATTATGAGAGAACCGAAGAAAGACGCACAAAACCAACTTGCCAAAATCACACAGAAAAAGCAACTGCAAAGAAAGACAATTTATGACGTGAAAATCATTGAGAAAAAAATCACGGGACGATCGAAACCAACCATGGAAAAGCCTTCACAATTGAATTAGAATATTACACCCTCTACAAATTTCTACACCGATCTAACATGATCGCCACAACTACTCAAAATAATATAAATGGATTATAAGAGGTTACCAAGAACGGAGATGACAAGAACAATCACCTGAACGATCTCCCTTCGAATAGCCGTCAATTCCTCTTCCACTCCTTTGAAAGTTGTAAGCTTTGAGAAACCTCCCCTTATGATCTTGTGATTATTGATTAGGGTTAGGAAAGACCTATTTAAAGCTCCTTTATCCTGCAACAATCTGGATCATTGATTTAGATCCAACGGTGCCGGACATCGGTATACCGACGGTATGTTTCGGTATACCAAAAAATTGGTATTTGCGAGTCAGAAACTTTCTGAAACAAAATTCACCATTTTCGACATACAAACGGTATACGCGGTGTACCGTTGATGCTGACTGCTATTTTTTCAATATTCTGACATGCGCTAAAATTTGTCTCATTTGTTGTCTTCGACTTTCCAAATTTTTTCCACATATGAATGTCTCTCGTCGCACTTCCGGGTGTTATCCACGTAGGTTACAAACCAAAACCAATACCAACACGTATTGAATTAAGTCAACAATAAGGTACTCTCACGTATGTAGTGATGAAAATTTTGCTAAAGGAAGCATCAGAAAAGGTTATGTGGTCAAATCTGCAAAGCACTTCAGCGGAAAACATAATTTGGAGAGAGACACTTAGACATAAGTATGCTATACCATTGCTAACCTAAATGGTTGGGCCCTTTCATATGGGGGTTGGGCCTAAATGGTTGGGCCCTTTCATATGGGGGGGGGGGGGGGGGTATATATGTGGTCAAATCCCAGGACAAGAGTATGACCTGTTTTTGTTTTTGTACTTACATAAAATATTCCACATGTACTTGTTTCTCGTTATCCTTTCTCTCCGTCGACACTGTGATCCTTATGTTACATTTGGCATAGATTGTGCTATTAAAGCCAAAACCGAGTCCAGGACCATAATCAAATAGAGCTAATATATGTTTGTAGTGATTCAATTGGAAATGAATCTCCGGCTACTAAGTTCAATCTGATTAAACTAAACAAAAACAAGTTAGTGCTTCACAATCCGATAAACTGCCGCATAGTCTTAAATATGCTGTAAGATCTTCTTCTATAAATACCGCACCACTCAATAGGTATGATGAGCTTATAAATTGAGAGAGACAGTATATATATATTATCTACTGAAGATGGCAGTTTTTCGTTTATCTGAGGAATTCAAGTGTTCGATTCCTTCGTCTAGGTTGTGGAAGGCAGCAGTCGTCGACATCCATAACCTTCTTCCCAAGATTGCACCCCAATTCATAGCCAGCATGGAGATTGTTGAAGGGGACGGGGGAGTCGGCACGGTTAAAGTAACAAAATTTACACAAGGTTTCAATCATCTATCCATAGTCTAACTAGCTAGCCAGTCTCTCTTGATCCCAGTTAGAACTATATATATATGTATACTCTTGCTCTCGTTATCATTGTCTTTGTTGTCATCAGTCTGTACTCTCTATAAATCTACTTACTATACATAATGCTTGGCATGCAGCTGTTAATACGCAAGCCGAAGTGAAATCTCGCACCGAAGCAATAGACGAAGCAAACTTTTACTTCAAATATTCCGTTGTGGATCAACGTTACGAAGTATGTTCTTACGAGTACAAGTTCGAGACTCTGGAAGACGGTGGATGCCTGTGCAAGCTGTCCGGGGAGTACAAGGCTGCTGCAGATTATGAGCCTACGGAAGAGGAGAAGAAGGCTGTCATGGAGAAGCCCATCATAGCTCTTAAGGGAATTGAAGCCTACCTTCAAGCAAATCCAGAGGCTTATGCCTAAATTTACTAGTCTCGTACGTGTTCCAGATGCTTGCTTATGCCTACAACTTGTGTGTGTTCTTTACTTTGGAGGAAGTTATATGCATGTTTCGAAAAAAAAAAAAATGGTGTTCTAGTGCTTCATAAGATCTAGTCCAATTTCTTTGAAATATTTTCCTTAAGAACTTCTTTTCATGACATAGAATCTCAACTCACTTGAAAATTTATGGCACTTGGAAGCATATATAGGAGGCATTTAGTGCCCCAACAGTCATACAAATGAGCCTGACGGTTTATGTATTGCAGCCTGTACAGAGAACAGTCGACTTCAAACACCATTTTGACCAACAAATGTTCGGAATTAGGAAAAATCTTATTTCATATAATCTAGAAACGTCATGTTCTTTCTTCCCTTTTCTCCTCCTTTTTATTCCTTATCAACCAACAAGCACAAAAATAAATGTTTTCCCTTTCCTTTCCTTTCCTTTCATTTTTTCTTTCTTTTTTCGATTTACTCAAACCAAACTCAGTCCAAAGATTTTTATACTTTTGCTCCCACTTTAAGTTAGTCATCATTTTCCCTTATTAATAGGCAATTTATAAAGACACTCCAAAAGTTGCTTAGGCTACCCACTAGGAGTGTGCACATTTGGGCTAAATCGATCAAACCGACCCATACCAAACTGAACCGATCAATTTTTAGCCGAACCGATGGTCTGGTCAAATTGGTTCGGCTGACTGATTTGGTTCGGTTAATGGTTTGGTCATTCCAAAAACAGTCTAAAACCGAACCGAACCGAACCCACTACTTCAAATTCAATACCTTTAAATTTTCCAGTTTTTCCTTAGGTGCTTCTTACCATTTCTATGTAGCTACACTTTCTTACCTCCTCCTATTGGAAAGTTGAAGGTAATAAAGCCAAGAATATATTCAAAGGTAAGTGTCACGCCACAGTCCCAAATACGTAGGACCAGAGTACGTGGCAATGGACAACTACATATCAAGTGGACTCCAACCCAACTCAAATACGTATAAGTTGTCTAGAGGTCAAGTATAACTGTATAAAATGTCAAGTCAACTATATCTCAATCCACAAAAAAGTAATATCAATAGCAAACTAAGTGCACTAATGACGCAGCGAGATAGGGAAATGGGTTTACCTTCGTGCTTGGCAATGGCCAAGTCGATTGGT
This sequence comes from Iris pallida, assembly GCA_029216955.1. Classification (NCBI taxonomy): domain Eukaryota; kingdom Viridiplantae; phylum Streptophyta; class Magnoliopsida; order Asparagales; family Iridaceae; genus Iris; species Iris pallida. The sequence goes on from JANAVB010013964.1 coordinate 10,748, forward strand.
GATGACGATAACTGGACCACCGTTGCTTGAAGAGAGCGAAGCAGTGCCACAAAAACTTCGACGGAGGGCCTTGTGAGGGGTCCGCACGAAAGTTGCTTGAAAAACTCAAGCGAGGGGCTTCCGAATCCACGGTACAGTCGAGTCCACGACCAAGAAAAGAAGAGAACAAATCTCAAACTTTAAAGAAGAATTTTATTGATTAGAAGTTGTCCAATTGCATACAGAAGGTGCCTATTTATAGGGCTTTTATTACAACCTAATCCTACTCAAACAAAGACCTACCTAATAAAATAAAGATAAAACATATTCTAATAAAATAAAGATAAAACCTATCCTAATAAAAGATAGAGTCAAAATAAGAATCCTAAAAAAATAGGATTCGTATCAACTCTTAAAAAGATAAAGCAAAAGAAAAAGAATCCTAAAAGGATTCGGAGTTGGAATCCACGCTACATCAGTCTTCCCTGCTTCAAAAGAACTCGTCCCCGAGTTCTTCTCAGAATAAAGCGGTTCGCCAGGTGAAAAATATTCGTAAAGATCAGAGATATTGATGGTTGGGGAGATCTGTGTGTCTTCATGCTGGAGTTGCGGATGAATCGTTGGTAGAAGTTGGCGAGAACACAGAAGCTTTGAACTTCAGTCACTGTCTTTGGTGTAAACCAGTCGCGGCTTGCTCGAATATTCTCTTCATCAATACTGCGGCCATCGATGCTAGTCACAAATCCTTAGAAGATGAGTTAGTAAGTACACTACACTTCTTAATTCGAACAAGGTTGAGAACTTCCCTGAGATGCTTCAGATAATTAGCTTGGCTCTTGCTATAAATTAGGATATCTTAAAAGTAGACGACTATGAACTTTCTTGTTAATAACTTCAAAATATGATTCTTGATGCGCATAAAGATTTTTGATGCATTTCAAAGTCCGAATGGCATAAAGAGCCATTCATATAGTCCTTCTCGGGTTTTGAAAATAGTCTTCCACTCATCATCAGGTCGAATCTTAATTTGATGGTATCCGCTCTTCAAAACGATTTTTGAGAAAATTGTAGAGCTTGAAGCTGTCTAAAGAAAACGCAAATGTGCAGGATTTTTTACAACATCTAGAAAATCCAAGAACTGACGATCGAACTTAGATGATGTGTCTGGCGGATCACTCCTAGGTTTGTGATAAGGAGGTCTGCCATCGTTATTGGAAGCTTTAGATATTAGTAAATTCTTTAATGCTCCGTTGAAGGAGAAAGTTTCTTCTTGAGGTGTTGGTGAATTCTTCAACGCTCTGATACCACTTGACGTAGCGAGATAGCGGAACGGGTTTACCTTCGTTCTTGGCAATGGCCAAGTCGATTGGTGATGACGATAACTGGACCACCGTTGCTTGATAAGAGTGAAGCGGTGCCGCAAAAACTTCGACGGAGGGCCTTGTGAGGGGTCCGCACGAAGGTTGCTTGGAAAACCTCAAGCGAGGGGCTTCCGAATCCACGGAACAGTCGAGTCCACGACCAAGAAAAGAAGAGAATAAATCTCAAACTTTAAAGAAGAATTCTATTGATTAAAAGTTGTCCCCCAATTGCATACAAAAGATGCCTATTTATAGGGCTTTTATGACAACCTAATCCTACTCAAATAAAGATAAAACATATCCTAATAAAATAAAGATAAAACCTTTCCTAATAAAATAAAGATAAAACCTATCCTAATAAAAGATAGAGTCACAATAAGAGTCCTAAAAGAAATATGATTCTTATCAACTCTTAAAAAAGATAAAGCAAAAGAAAAAGAATCCTAAAAGGATTCGGAGTTGGAATCCACGCTACATCAACTATAATTGACCATACCATAATGCATTTATTCTAGAATAGACAAATGTATTAGAGTGCATCCCCAATAACACATATGTCATGAACAAGCTAGATGATAGATTAAGCTTACAACATACTAGGCTATAATAGAAGCATGAGTTAATATAGGACAAAAATATAAATATGGAATGATATAATGATAGTATCAACTAAATATATCTGAAATCCTAGAGAAGTAATAATCATATATCCATCTATTCCACAATGACATCTCAACAAATACCTAGAGAGAGCATCAAGTCCTCAGGGGACATAGCAAGATACATAATATACAAGCCTATTGTACTTTATAAATAACATGCATGTAAAAGGCTAAAAAATAGACTAAGTAAACACAGTAACACGAAGAAAGATCATAAAAAGAAAATACTATGCTGAAAGTGACATTTCACAGAGAAAATTGGTACTAAGCATTGCTACAAATAAATCGAATAGCCATAGTCCTGTGTGGTTCTCACGATTCTATAGAAAGTAGTCCTGCATAGTGCTCACAAACTATAGTAAGTCTCTATCATAGTCCTTTGTGGGATTCCAGAGTCGAGAGTGGTCGAGTAGCCAATCCTTGTTTCAATCAAGGTCAAGTCAAGTTCTAGTAACCGGATCAAGTCAATTGTCGAGTGGGCAATAATATAAGAATCTAAACAAGCATGGTACAACATGCATAGATCAAGTATGCGACAAAAAAGGGAGACAAGCATCATGTACGGAATAAATAAATAAGCATCAAGAAACACGTATAAGAAAAGACATGATAGGATAAGAAAATAAATAAACATGAACAAGAATGAATGTAAGTAAACATGCATAATATTATACAGGTTTGGCAATGTATACTTGACTGTCGTCCAAGTCTATGCCGAGTCCTCAATATCAAGACCTATCCAAAATTTCACACATATAATAAAGATTATTATTACTGTTCTTATTTATACACATAACACACGGCACAACCATTTCTTACTTCCAATGACACCAGGACCTAGTTTCTAGTCTTTTATCATCTAAAACTAGAGGCTAGGTTCCTAATACATGGACATGAGTATAAACATATTAAATTATGAAACCACAACTTTAGTCATGATTTTGCCCATTTAAACTTTGAATACCAGATTTGATGTATTGGGTATTGTACATGGAAATTGCTACTTTACGCCTACTAGTTAATCCCAGAATTGACCAAGAATGTTACCAACACCTAACCCCAATGTTTGCCTATCAAAATACGATCAATAAATATTTAAAAATATGATTTTATCAAGAAAATTTTGCCACTTTTCAGCCCTAAAATTCAGCATCTTCCTATGTGCCAACATAAGTCAAAACTACACATAAGAATATAGTTTCTTGGCACACCAAGTTTAGGTTCAGTTTTATATGATTAAATATCATAAATATATGTAAAAGTTGCTAAAAATACAGCTTTAACATGTATTTAATCTCAGATTTACTACTTGTATACTTGTTCTAAAAATTTCTCACAACATCTAATTAACATGCATAATTTTTTATTTGAAATTCTTTTCCAATTCAACATGCATGCATATGATCAATCCCTAGGTATTTTCATGGTTAAAATTAATCAAGAACATAGTTTTAGGTTATTTGAAAAGAAAACAACTCATGGAAAAAGGTCAAGAAAATAATTTTGATCACTTACCAAGAAACACCAAGAAAGTGGTTAGAGACGAGTTCTTGATTTGCTTCCTTGCTCTATGCGTGCTCCTCCTTGCTTGCTTGTGCTCTTCTTGATTTTGGAAAGATGAAGATGATGGTGCTCCTCCTTGCTTCCTTGCTCTAAAAAGGGTACTTCAGAACTAAAAAACCAATGGACTATAGCGTGCTTCACACACTATTCATCATAGAAAATATCTCCAGGCAAAAATACGATGGTATGTCGCAGAAATCCAATGGATGATCCAATCTGAAAGGAAATTCTCATTTCAAGAAAATTCCCGAGTTCTCCATTCTAAACACGGTTCCTAACACGGATCTATGGCAATGCCAAATGGTAAAATACAAGTCACATGTAGTCTTATAATAATATGGTCATCAGAACTCAAGAAATCAGGAGTATCACACTAGCTATACAACAATCACGTAAATAAAAAAAATAAAAACAGTAAATATTCGTATATCCATATACGAATATCGATATTATGAGACGGATTTCACATCAAACACGTACAGATGAAGTCATCAAATACAACACTTTCAAATAACGAATCCCTACTACCTTTAATGGCGCCTCTTTGAGCGTATCTCTACACTTTCAAATAATGGGAAGTCTTCGATATTGCTTTGCGCTCCATATCATCGGGGGCTTCATTTTCTTAGCTTGGACTGGTCCCTTCACGACTTGTTTGTCACTTTTTTTCATCCAGCACGTGCGGGCTCAGTTAAATCGTATTTCTCCCCGCACACGATTTTTAGCCGGTCGTCATGTCGCTTTGGACTCTTCGTGCGGATCTTGTCCACACTGGTTTTTTTATTATCACCCCACATGTACGCCTCGTGCACTCCGTGCGCTCTCGAGTCTCACGAGACGGCCGGCGTCTTTCGACGCCGACAACTCAACGCATCGCTTCGCCCACGACGCCGAAGGCGCTCCCGACGTCTTTACGATGTCTACGACAGCCGATGTCGCCCAGCCACCCGTTCTATGCGCACGACGTCCTTACGACGTCTTCCCGACGCCTATTGGACGTCGCACGATGGGCCGCGTGGTCGACCGTCGTTTATACCCTTTGTCACTTTGGCGACTACAAAAAAATATTTTGAAATAAATAATATATAACCAAAATCATGATCATATAACCAGGACTGCAAAAATTTTGAATGTCCTAACAATCGCCAGGGCTGCCAAACCTAAGAAATTAGATTCATTGTAATATTTATGACTGCTAAAATTTAAAAAGTTTGATTATTTAGGACTACCAAAATTTTGACAGTCCTAACTTATGATAAGGACTGCTAAAATTTTGGTAGTCATAAGACGAAAACTTTTGTATTAGGACTGTCAAAATTTTGGCAGTCCTTATCATAGTCAGGATCGCAAAACTTTGGTAGTCCCGTGCCGTCCCTGACGAAACTGTATAAGATTCTTAAATTCAAAAATCCTAAATTTGGATTCAAATTTTCTTAAAAACACCAATTAGTGAACCCTAAACCTAAAATCAACTAATTAATGTTTATATACACTTGCAATCAACATAGAAACTAACATTCAAAAATAAAAATAACCTAGAATTGCAAAAAAAAAAAGATTTTTTTTGAAGAAGGAGCCTTGTTTGGTTCCATCTTTAATTATGGTTTGAAAGAATTAGGGTTGGAAGAAGACATGTGTTGATGTGGGGATAAGAAAGTAGAGAGGAAGATAGAAATTATAATTTTGATGTGTTGTTCCCTATCAAATTTTGGATATGAAAAAAAAAAACTATAGGCACTATAAATTTACTTAGGACAACCCATTACTTCAGGACAATCCAGATTTCTGCAATTTTTACTAAGGACAGCCCAAATTTTTCTTTGGGGCTACCCACATCCCTCCGCCCCATGCCACACCGCGCGTCCTGCAGTCGCTCCCCCTACCGTCGTGCTCCCCACGCCGCGCCCCTGTCTCCGATTGCCCCCTCCGTGCCCTCCTACCGCCTACTGCTGTTCCCGACGCCGTTGTTGCTGCCAACGTCGCTCCCCTGCCGCCGCGCTCCCCATGACGCATCCCCTGTCGTCGCACGTTGTCACGACCCGTACCCGGTATAAGGGCACGAATGCGTAACAGTGTCCAGCCTACGCCGCAAAATCGGCGGTAGAACGTTTTAAGGGTCTACTATCTAACAATGATATAATAACATGTCATTGCAGCTCATCTCCAAACGAAGGATAACAATGATATATATGTAATCCCAATCACAAGTCTAACAGAAAGAATGTATGGCACGATAAAAGATAGAGATATAAACTCAGAGTGCAAGTATCTAATACAAATCCAGATAGAGTCATAATATAGTTATACAAGTTTGAATAAATATAACAAATATAATGTAATAAGCTGGAGACAGAGTCCAGTCAAAACCCTAGTCTAACTGAGCTACTGCTAGCGCCTCTTCAGCTGGAACTAACCCCTGTTCACCATCGAAAATACGACAAGGTCTTTTTGATTGATAAACCTTGGTATTTCAATTACAAACAGAACAGTGTACAATGTAGGACTTAGACGTAGTCCTAGGAGTACACTTTTATTTTTATCTAGGAACTGTATCGATGGAGCGAGTGGTAATGCGTTGACTCCGTTGACGATCTGACGACGATCTTGGACTCTCTGAAGGTCTGGGTTGCTCTGGATGCCATAGCGTTTTGAGGAGAAGGAGACGTTAAGTGTCTTTTCTCGTTTCTATCTACAGATATTATCTTTTTTTCTGTGGGAGAAGGAATGATCCATCTATTTATAGGCAGCAGATTGGTCTGCTCATGCGCGCATATTGTCACGACCCGCACCCGCTTTTCGGATACGAGACGTGTCCAAGCCAGCCTACGCCGCAGAGTCGGCGGTAGAACGCTGTCAAGCCCGCAAGGAATAAATGCTCAAAATATGTTATTTGTTGCTCATTCACAATTCTAAGTTTATTACAACATTTACAAGATTTATAATTAAAGAAAAATACAAAGTTTTACAATTAATAAAATTGATACAATGCTATCTATTTCTAGGTTTGACTTCAGCGTACCCAAGCCTTCCCAATGCTAACAGTGATCGCGGCTAAACCTGAAAAATGTTGGTTTTCAGTCAGGAATGGAACAAGTACACAAACCGACGGCAATACAAAACATAATAGAATTAACAAGACATGAAAATAGCATATAGAATATGAAAGCTAGTAAGAAAACTGATGACATAGCACGGTAGAGAAGTAAACAAGGAAAAACTAATAAAAGACATCTATCTAGGTGGTGTGAAATATCCGTTTCAACATGTGGACGGCTAGGGGGTAAATAAGGCACACTGCACGTGTCGTGCGCAGCGGCTAGCATTCAAGAATAGACATATTGGGATATTTCTGGGTAGTCCACATGTATACTAAGATACTTCCGCTCCCGACTACTCCGTGTGATGAACGTGTCAACAAGCAGCAAGATATATGTATAGACATGAAATAGAAAAACTACTATGAATCGAAAAGCAATCAGAAAGTGCACTTGCCCGAGATCCTTAGCTGGAGAAACCAATAATACTATACCACTCAATGAGCCACAATCAGTCGACACATGTAGAAGTCTCCGCATGCTGAAATAAACAGTACCAACGTTCTCAGAATAGTCAAATTAGCTAGGATTGCTTGTCCTTAAGTCCAATTCTGGATACAGGGCAAAACGGTAATTTCGGACAAAAACGATGTCCGCCGTTGGACCCGTTTTGCACCGAAAAACGTGTCAGAGTCAACGGACTCTAAAGTCGTCAAACTACCTGTCTACGGATCCAGTTTTTTGATACGAACCCAACCGTATGTCCAAAGTTGGATTTCGGCGGACCGTGCACAAAATCGCTCGTTGAGTCCGGAATGGTCTGATTAGTCTAGAGTTGTTATAAAGGGGTTAGTGTTGTATGATTAACACGAACAAGACTTGATAAAAGGATCTTGTATGAATAAATACAATTGTTAGAAAATTAATTATGATCTTTTTAAACTATGCTTTTATTATTCAAAATACTTTAACTAAATATTAGAAAATCTAGAAAAATAGTTTCTAAAGTAAAATATAATTTTTGGTCGAGCCATATTTAATATTAAAAAATGCAATGTTCTGTCACAACTAACTTATAAAATAATCAATATACATATTTATATAGAAAATTGTTTATAAACTATTTTAGAAGATATAATTTCCTACTTGAAACCACATATTTTAACAAAATACCATAATTAGAAATTATCAACTTTATATACGCATAAAATATTTTAACCAAAATATATATTTATATATATACAATAATTTAAATATATCCCAAAGCCCAAAGTAAACTAACAACTCCAATTTGCATCCTTTCAAAATCTAGCACAGTGGTTTAAGCGCAAATATTTATATTGTTTTCCTTCTACTAATTAAATATAATAATGATAATAATAAAAGTAATAGGTATACAATAGGCTATAGTGCTTGTACTATACCAGCATAACTATAATATATTATGGATACATTGGTATTTCCAAAGGCTTTAATAATAATAACAATAATACGTTCAAATCAGTACAGTACATTTCTTATAAATAAAGTAATGATGTAGAAGTCTGTCTGTTGCCTGCTCTCTTTCCCATACATGGGAAAGAGATTTTTAAACTATAAGAAAAAAAGGAATGAATAGACTTGGAAAGAGAGAGAGAGAGGAAAGAAGCTGTAGGAAGAAAAGGGAAGAATGGGAGGGCTAGCTCACCGAGTGGTGGTCGGTTCTGGTCGGGGTGCCACTGGCGCACACAGTCGACGGTGCGGAGGTCTCAGCACGGCCGGAGGAGGAAGCAGCCATGATCGGCGGCGGCAAATCCAGCAGAGGCGGCAAGCCGGAGACGCCTTTCGCTCCGGACAGCGTCGAACGCTGTGCTTTTTAAGCACAAGCAGTCGAGACACGGCCTCGGCTGAGCGCGACGCAGGCCACGGTTGTGGTGCTGCCAAATTGGGGGCGTTTGGACCGGCGCGGTCTGTTGTGCGCCGTGCGGTTGGGTGCGGCTGCCGGCGAGGTGCGGCACGGATCCGTGGGGACGGGCTCAACGCTGGTCGAGTTGAAGACTGCGGCGAAGGTCCCCGCTATCCTACTCGCGGGATGGCCATCGACGAGTTCGGCGGATGCGCTCCCTCGCGGTGGCGTAGCTCCCGGAAGACGGGTCGATGATGGTGCAGGTGAGTTGGGGTAATCTTAGTGGTGATAGCTATGGGGTGGTGACGATACTGATGATTATGGTGGTGGTGTTGCAGGGGACGGCGTCGGGTCCTTGGTTCATGGCCGGAATAGAGAGCTGCAGTGGTCGGGTTGGCTTGCGGTGATGAAGATGTTGATGGTGGTGGCAATGGCTTGATGATGATGATAGTGATGGGGATCGATCACAGGTGGTGCGACGAGGGCCTAACGGTGGTCAGGCTGCGACATGGATGAAATAGGGATGCTAGGTTTTGTGGGAAATCGGTTGATCCATATATATATATATATATCCGGCTTGCGATATACATCAATTGTGAAAGAGATTAGGAGGGCTAGATTTGAATTTGATTCATATTCGATTCAAAGAAATATGTTGTAATCGGCCAGGACTCGGGGAGTTTTGAATTTACATAACTCTATCTAAGCCCTTCACAATGGGTTTCTGCAAAACTCCTCCTTCCTGGGCCAAGAGGAGTAATGATAATAGTAATAGTAATAGTAATGCTGGTGTAACGGCAATGAAAGTAATCTTTAGTAATAGATTTAATAATTCGTATCCAAGGGTTATCAATAGTTTAAACAATATACTATTTAAATTCTTAGTCGAATATAAGTCAAATAATATCTAATGATGTTTAAATAATTTTATAAAAATAAACCTTTAAAATAAATGATAGTGGTAGAACAGATAATTCTAGTTATCCAATAATTTGCAAACTATTTTCTATAATT